>PVJH01005395.1:0-113362 GCA_004026705.1 Nesogale talazaci | reverse complement strand
CCCTGGCATACCACTAACTAAATGTGACATTTTCATACAATTTTCTGAGTCTGCAGCATCCAGTATTGTTACCATGTGGCTTTTTGAAGCTGTATGAGTTAAAATTAATTAAAATTTAAATTCTAAACTATGCTCTTCCAGTGAGTGATGGGTAGCTTGTGGCTACTGAATTGGACAGTATAGATAGGCATTTCCATCACTGCAGAAGGTAGTACTGGACAGTGTTGAGTTAGAATTCAAGCTGAGACAAATATTTTCTGGAGATAACCTAATAATAACACAATAATTTCCAACAAAAAAAGTGAGCGCCACAAAACAAATGAGATTTTCTCTGTTGAAAACTGCTACTGAATCTATGCATAGATTGTTGGATCAGGGCACATTCTTGTCCCTAAGAACTATGATTAAAGTCTGTAATCATTTCCCCCCCCTCACAAACTGCAGCCAAGTAGCGGATCTGAGAGTGGCAGCCCAAAAAGAAGAGGCCAGAGGCAACTGAAAAAACAGTAAGTCTTTTATGGGGGGGAGTTTACTTGATCCAGTAGTTTTCAATTTTTTTTCCCTACAGTGAAACCATTTAGATACATGTTTGCATTTCAATACTGCCTTCATTGTGTCTTTAATTTACTCCATGTTCCAGAGTCTGCTGTTCTCTCATGAGCTGAGGTTTCTCAGACTTTGCTGCTATTGCTACAGCATTTTTTTAAATTAATCATTTTATTGGGGGTTCATTTAACACTTAGCACAATCCATGCATCCATCCATTGGGTCCAGCACATTTGTATATTTGTTGTTCTCATAATTTTCAAAACATTTGCTTTCTACTTGAGCCTTTGGTATCAGCTCCACATTTTCTCTCTTCCTCCCCATAACCCCCTCCCTCATGAACCCTCGATAATTTATAAATTATTATTTTGTCACATCTTATACTGTGTCTGACGTCTCCCTTCACTCACTATTCTGTTGTCTGCCCCCCAGGGATGAGTTTAAATGTAGACCCTTGTAATCAGTTCCTCCTTTCTATCGCACCCTCCCGGTATTGTCACTCTCAGTACTGGTCCTGAAGGGACCTTCTGTCCTGGATTCCCTGTGTTTCCAGTTCTATCTGTACCAGTGTCCATCCCAATTTGTAAGGTAGAATTGGGATCATGATAGTGGGTGGAAGAGGAAGCATTTAAGAACTAGAGAAAAGCTGCATATTTCATTGTTGCCACACTATACCTTAACTGGGTACAACCCCTCTGTAAGGAACTGTCGCTTTACCTATTGCTGGATTTTGGGTCCCCAATCTGTATTCCCTCATTTATAATGATATAATTTTTAGTTCTTTGATGCCCGATGCCTGATCCCTTGAAACCTTGTTGTGGCACAGGCTGGTGTGCTTCTATGTGGGCTTAGTTGCTCTGAGCTAGATGGCCACATGGAATGTCAATTTACTAGAACAAAGTGTTGTTTCATTTAGGAAGTACTTGAGTGGAGGTCTGATGTCTATCTGCTGTCTTAATAGTAGCCCTATAAGTGTATGCACATAGATCTATTTCCACATCATCATTTATAAATATATTCACCTATGTACATGCCTGTATTTAGACCTCTATAAATGCCTTTTGCCCGCCTGTTCTTTCCTCTATATCTTTTACTTTCCTCTGTTCCCTCTATCATGCTCAACCTCCATTGGGGTTTCAGTATTTTCTCTTTGTTCCTTTACTCTTACTCAATCCCTATCGGTCCTCTCACACATACCTTGTCACTGATTTTGAATCACTTGTTCCCTTTTCCTGGGTTAGTCAACACCACCTCCTTTCTCCCACATCTCCATCTCCTATGTTCCTCCTGGAACTATCAGTCCTGTTATTTTCTCTTCCAGACTGTTCATCCAGCCTCTCTTATGTAGGTAGACCTGCAGAGATTACAAAATGTACTGGAAAAATGCAGGTATCCTAAGATGAAGCAACCAACGAAGATAAAAACAACGATAACAACAAAAAAAACCCATGTCCAATATATACATATATGTAGAAAAAAAATAACAAAATAAAAACCTGTAAAAAGTTCAAAGTCTGTTTATTGACATCCAGAAGTGTCCCCTGGTTGAGTCAGATGGGGTGCCACACCCTGGCCTCAAAGCATATCCTTGGCACTCCATGGGGAACTCCATGCTCTGTTGTATACCTTAGTGTTTTGTCATGGTGTGGTTGGGTCAGACAGGGTAAAATCCCGACCAGTTTTCTCCATAGGACCTTATGTCAGCGAGGGATGCCGTGATTCATAGTGGGGCCGGCCATAAGGTCCTCTGTGCATTGGCTGTCCTGAGTAGGAATATCGTCTAAGCCTTGGTGGGCCAGGGTGTACTCCATTCTCTTGTCCTCCCCCTTCACTTGTTCTCGTGTGCTCTGATCAGGGATGTCTCACTCCCCAAGCTGCTGCAGCATCTGTGTTGGCATGATAACATTAGTAATGGACTATTTTTATGCTTCTGTGGCATTACTTTATGACAATTGAAAGATTTTGTATTTTCTTAGTTAATTTAAAATAGTGAAAAAGCTTTATTTTGAGAATTAAAAAATATTTCTTGAGGGGGTATGAACCCCTTGACTATCTAAATTTTACAGATTCTCTTAGAAAAAATGTAACAAGGATTTGTGCACTTTCTTTGTTTCTTGTTTTCATTTCCACTTATTTTTCTCATGCAATGAACTTCTTTTTCCATTCCCGATATATAACTTATTTCAAACAAAATGCCCTTTTTCTCAACAATTTTATTGTCATATTATTTGCATATCATATAATTGAATACTTCAGTTATTCGTCATATCTCCTCCCATGGTTGAATTGCCTTTAAAATGAGTTATACAATCACAATCATTTCTGGTAAATTCTGTGCTTTAGATCTTTTTTTCATTATTAAAAGTTTCTTGACTTATAATTCATGTAACATGCAATTCAATGGCTTAAATATATTAAAGAGAGTTGTACAATTCATTCTTTTTTCTGTATAATAAATTCTGTGGGAAAAAGAGGAAGCTTTCTGTTTCTGAAAAGATTTTAAGCCTTGGAAATCCACAGGGACAGGGTCATTATGAGTTTGAATCAACTGAATGTTTGTGAGTTATATAACACATTGTACATTCTTTGGTGTGCTTCGGTACTTACGTTTCTTCCTATTAACAGTTTTAAGAACTCCCCAAAGTCTGCAACTCTCACTGGCCTTCATGACCTTTCTGTTGAGTACAACCTCTTAGTTATTTTTAGCTTTAAGTGTCACCTCTATGTTCTTGCTTCCATTCCCAGGGTTTTTCTTAGGGATTTACCATGAGCTAAAAGTGTTCTCGTGCTTGATATGTTTTTGGGCACTGGGCTTCCTGCCATTCTTTGGGTAACTGGACTGTACTGGTGGTCTCTGGGATTTTTTTCTGTGACAGTTTTCATCCTGAGAGCAGTATACTCAGAGGAGACTGTACACCTGCTAAAGTAATTTGCAACATACAACACTATTGGGACTTACAGTGATCTGAGCAGGTGTAACATAATGTTTGGAGTTTAGTATTGACAGTGTGTGCTTAAACTAGATTCACCTGTGATTGACATTTTTATCAATTTGCTTTATCATTTTGAATGATACACACACTATGTATATGTATATATAGATGTATTTTTTGAACCATTTGAATACCATTAGGTATTTTTACCCATAAAAACGGATTCCTAAGAATCAGATTGGTCTTTCAAATGTATAGTGCACTTTGAAATTAAAAAATTTTAACATTCTGAAGTACATTTGTCTAATTCATACTCTAGTTTTATATTTAGTCCAATAATGATTTTTGACATTTTCAATTTTTTTGAATACAATGAAACATTTGCCATTTCAACCATTATATATTATAATTCCATTAATGTATAACATTGTCCATCTTCTTACTAAAATGTCATAATACTTTTCATGTTTCTTTAATCTAGAGTAGAGCCAACTTTAGCTCAGCAGTTACTTCGTGACTTCAGCCATTTTTTAATCTAGAGTATTTTCACAGCCAATCTCTGTTTTTATGGCATTGATATTTTCTGAGGAATAGAGTTTTAATAGTTGCCAATGTGAAAATTGAGGATGGTACATAATATAAATATCTTGCAATGGGAAAAAGAAGCCGTCATTGCTACGCCATGTTAACAGGTTTATTGGCTATCATTATCTTTGCTTAGGGGCATGGATTCACCATCTCACCCCATTTATGGGACTTGACTGGCCTCCGTGGGTATTTGAGACTTTTAATCCCTGATTTACTGTCAAACTAAACTTTGAGTTTTATTTTAATTCCCTCATGATGTTTTTTTTTTTATCTTTAAATTCCTTTTCATGTGATACTTATTTGTTTTGGCATCACTGTCCCCTGGTGGTTGTGGGAGCTACCCAGTGCTGCTCCTGAGAGCCACCGCTGGATTTGAACCGCCAAGCCCACAGGCCCCAGTCCTGCACTTATCCACCGGGGCTCAGTCCTCATGTAATACTTATTAGTATTATCCAACTTTGGCCAGAGTATGGAATTTTGCTGGTTAATTTTGATACAAGTGTCATTTCAAGCCAAACTATAATGTCTCTATAATTATTTCTCCCAGCTGGGATTTTAAAATATCTTAGCCATCACATGATGCTTTTTTCTTTTTTTTTTAACATGATACTTTTTTCTTGGTGTTATAACTATTATTAGTGTTTTGAATCAGGACTTTACCGTAGACTTAACATTATAAAAGAGGAATTCTTAGCCCTCTCTTAATTGGATCTTGTTTATGAAAGCCATCCTCTGTGTGGGCAAAAATTCTACTGGGAATTAAAGTAGCTGCTTCCCGATTTTCCCAATTTTCTGTGAAAGCGAAACTACCTTCTTTTGCCTCTTAAAGACCAGCTTTGGTAACTCTATATGGTGATTCACATCTGTTATGTGGGGGTGAGGTGGGGAGGGCGGGGGTGGGGGCTTCAGAACATTTGCCAGAAAATTACTTTGTCTTTTAGTTCCATTATTTCATGAATTTTTTTTTTTTTCGCATCACTGCCCTGGTGGGAGTAGGAAGCCCAGCATTGCTCCTGGAGAGCTACTGCTGGATTTGAACCATCAACCCTGTGGGCCACAGTCCCGTACACAACCACTGTGCTACCAGGGCTCAGCAGAAATTTAGTCTTTGCCTGAGAAGCTGCTAATGGTTTTGAAATGCTGACCATGGGGATCACAGTCCATCTCATAACCATTATGGCTCCAGGGCTCCTTTCATTAATTTTTTTAAGCACTCATATTTTAAGATTATTTTTGTCCCTGTCTTCCTTAAGTTTAGATTTGTTGTATTGTGTGTTTCCAGGTTTCTGTCAATCAACTTTATCCAGTTGATTTGCATTCTGATTTTTCTTTAACATTTGTTTATATTGTCTTGGAGCCTTTTTTTGGTAAATTTGAACATTTTCCTCCTCAGTTCCAAAATTTTGGCAAAAATTCCATTGATAACATTCTAATTTCTATTAGGGTTAGCTCTCACAATTCCTGTCTTTTGTGATACATATAGCTTTTTTTGGGGGGGGGGGTGGGCATCACTGCTCTCTGGTGGTGGGAGTAGGAGGCCCAGCCCCACTGCTGGAATTGAACCTCCGTCCCAGTGGGGCCGCAGTCCCATGCAAAACCACTACGCCACTAGGGCTCAGCCCACATACAGCTTTTTTACTCAGTGTCACCCATCGTAGATTCTTCCTCCTCATTGTGGCCCCCCATTGCAATGACTTAGTGGAGGAGTCTACTTTTCCTCATAAAAATTTGAATTTTTTAAGAAGTACTGTATATACTCTTGTGTAAGCCAAGTTTTTCAGCACATTTTTTGGGGGGGGGCATCACTGCCCCCTGGTGGGAGTAGGAGACCCAGCCTTGCTTCTGGAGAGCCGCTGCTGGATTTGAACTGCAGTCCTGCACTCAACCACTTACACCACCGGGACTCAGCCCCATTCAGCACATTTTAAATACAGTTTTTGTAGTAAAATTAGGTGCTTTGGTAGATACTCAGATTGGCTTTGAGTATATATGGTAAGTAATGAGAGACTGAATGGTTGTTTAACATGTAACAGAGTCCCATCATGGAGGTGCATAATTTTTGGTAACTTACTCTTCTCACTATAATTGCTTGCTTGCTTGCTTTTTAATTATTTTATTGGGAGCTTATACATTGCTTATCACAATACATACATACATATACTGTGCCAAGCACCTTCGCTTGCCTGCTGCCATCATCATTCTCCAAATATCAGCTTTTCATCCTTTCCCCTCCCTCCCTGTTACTCCCTCTCCCCCAACCCTTTATACTTTATAAATTATTATTATTTTGTCATATCTTACACTGCCTGGCATCTCTCCTTACCCACTCCTCTGATGTCCATCCTCAAGATA
This sequence comes from Nesogale talazaci, assembly GCA_004026705.1. Classification (NCBI taxonomy): domain Eukaryota; kingdom Metazoa; phylum Chordata; class Mammalia; order Afrosoricida; family Tenrecidae; genus Nesogale; species Nesogale talazaci. Next base: position 106,943 of record PVJH01005395.1, on the reverse strand, counting down.
GTAGGTTGGTTATATGTAGATCCTTGTAATTGGCTCCCCCTCTCTACCCCACCTTCCCACCACCCATTCGGTAACTCCACTCACTACTGGTCCTGACGGGTTCATCTGTTCGATTGCACTTCGCTGCATCCTGACTGACCCTTTTCCTTCCTGCAACTCTTCTCTAAGGGGTGTCCAGTTGTGCACAAATGAGCCTTGGGTCCCCACCCTGTTCTCCCCCTCATTCGTAGTGATGTGATTCTTGTTCTTTTTTTTTTAGTTTTTTAAAATTCTTGTTCTGGGCTGAGCCCCAGTGGCATAAGTGGTTGAGTCTGGGACTGCGGCCCGCGGGCTTGGTGGTTCAAATCCAGCAGTGGCTCTCAGGAGCAGCACTGGGTAGCGCCCACGACCACCAGAGGGAGTGATGCCCCACCCCACCAAAAAAAATACTAAACAAATTCTTGTTCTTTGGTGCTCGATACCTGCTCCCTTCAACACCCCTTGTGATCACAAGTGTGTGCTTGGTGTGCTTCTTCCATGTGGGCTTTGCTGCTTCTGCACTAGATGGCTGCTTAGTTACCTTCAAGCCTTTAAGACCCCAGACGTGTTCTCATTTGGTAGCTGGGCACCATCAACTTTCTCCATCTGTTTGCCTCTGCACCCATTTGTCTTCAATGATCATATTAGAAGGGTGGACACATAATGATAGGTGTTTTATTCTTTGATGCCTGATACCTGATTCTTTCAACACTTCATGGTCACACAAACTGCAAGGTGGTGTGCTTCTTCTTTTGGGGGCTTTCTTGCTCCTGAGCTAGATGGCTACTTGTTTACTCTCTGTAATTGCTCTCATCATTTAGTAATGATGCTTGTAATTTACTGTATGCTTTTTCATTCTTGGACATTATACCAAGATTTCAAATACACATAAACAAAAGTTTAACAAAGCCTTGAAAAAGTCAGACCCATTTTTTAGCCCCTCCAAGAATATATAAGACTTTCGGTTCATATTCTTTGGTTTTAGATGGGATATGATTAGGTGTATGTGGGGTGTTTCTCCCATGGACAAACAACTTAGTCTCACTGAGCTTTTGTTCCTTTTCTCTGTTGAAGTCCTTGAACCAGTTGATTTGCCAACTTTTTCACCACCTCTCATATTCACTAATTCTTAGTTCCTCTGTTTGTCATTAAGTTTGTAGGTCTGTAACTTCACTGGAAAGTTCTAGCTTCAAAAATCCACTTTCGTAGTGTTTGCTTCCATGTTCATTTCCCACAGTTTTATAAGTGGACCTCATTGGCTGTGTTCATTTAATTTCTCAATTCCTGGAGAGCTATACTTCTCTTCTGATAGGTTCTTTCATGAGTTTTAATGTTTTTTCACACTTGCTTGGTAATAAATCACTTGTCTATAGTTTGACTCTGAGTTTCTTTTGGAAGATGAACTGTTCTGGACCTGTTCTACAAGAAAATGCCTGCTCATGCCTGCACCTTCTGGTCTTGGAATTCTTTAGCAAATATTTATTGCTCTAGGCTCTATGGAAGCAGAATAAGCTAGGTGCCCAATAGTGTAATTAAATATAAGGAGGGTTTTATTTTAAAGACAGTAAACTTATTAGAAAGTGGTAGTAGGCTTTACTATCTTTGAAGTCAGCTTGCCTATGTGCTTAGTTCTGGTAGAAAGAAACAAAACAAAAGAATTCGAACCTGCAAGAAAGTCAGCCACTGTTGGAGAAATGGAATGGGTATGTAGTCACCAGATGCTAGGAGACTTGATTAATGCCCATAAAATGCCTCACCTGGAATGACTTTCTTTTTTTCTAGGGTTCCTGCCAGTTCAGCAATAGGATGACTCTTGTAGCTTGTAGAATCTGCGGAGCAGCCACCTTCTTTTAACATGCTCGCACTTTTTAGTTAATACCTTGATCTGTTCTCCATGAGGAATTTTCATTTGACTTAAGGCTTCAGCGACATTTGCTTTTACATGACCTCATTCCCCTAGGCAGAGAATCCAAAGCACAGTTTCTGTTGTTGTTGATCATGTAGTTAGCAACCCAACTCATAGCCCACTAAGCCATGAGGGCTCCTCCAAGAAACTATCGGTACTTTACTGTAACCTTTTAACCTAGGAATCTCACACCTGGTAGATATTACAAATTCCTTAACTACAGATGAGAATTGAGCTAGGTCTTCATGTAAGACTGACAAACTGAGGTAATAGGATTCCGGGAAGATTTGGCTCTTTCAAACCTTATACTATTTCATGAAGTAAAGGAACATCCTTAGTTACACAGATTATCTGGTTTATTCTAGAAAAGTAAATTTAGGGGCTGTTCTATCTAACAATGTTGAAATATCTCGTACTTCACCTCACCAACCAACTCAGTGATCCTATAGGAGAGAGAAGACCTGCCCTAGAGGGTTTATAGAAGTAGATTGTTACAACGTTTTCTCCTGGATTGGCTGGTGGGTTTGAACCACAGACTTTTTGGTTTATTGTTCAGGGCTTAACTACTGTGCTGCAGGGCTACTTTGTATTTAGTTTAGTGAGTCTCAAATTTCTAATCAGCAGCAACAGTATTTTTTGTGAATTTGTTAAGATTGAAACATTCAGACCTCACAACAGACCTACTGAAGCAGAAATTCTGTGATGAAGGCTCAGAAATCTGTTTTAGTAAGTTCTTTAGGTGATTCTGATATCCAGTGAGATTTGTACACTGCTGTTCTACTACATATATTGCCTATTACCTTGTCAGTGGTAGCAGTAAATCACAATGAAACATAAATGAGCAAATTATTTTAAAAAACACATTTAGTTAATATTAAAATTTTTTTTTTAATTTTTTTCTATATATTTTTTGGGGGGCATCACTGCCCTCTGGTGGTCGTGGGAGCTACCCAGCGCTGCTCCTTAGAGCTGCCACTGGATTTGAACCGCTAAGCCCTTGGCCCGCAGCCCGGCACTCAACCACTTACGCCACCGGGGCTCAGCCAATATTTTAAAAATTTTATTAAGAGCTCAAGTGAAAAATATTTTGAAATGAATATGGCAATATGTGTACAAATATGCTTGTTATAAATGATGTATTGAATGTTATAAGAGCTGTAAGAGCCCCCAATAAAATAATTGAAAAATTTTTTTATTAAAACAGGACTAGAAGGATCACAACCCAATTTGCATGGATCTTCAATATAGCTTTTAGCATAATATTTAAAGTATATATGTTTTACGTTTGAGATGATCAGATTGAAGTTGGTTTTCTCATTTGTCTACCTGGAGGAATATAAGATAAATGAAACATTTTGATTTTGATTGCAGAGAAAAATGGAAACGGGAGCCCTCAGAAGATGAACAGGATCAAGGCACTAGTGCAGAGAGCGAACCAGAACAAAAAAAAGTGAAATCTAGGAGACCCATCCCCAGAAGGTAGTATTTTTGCCTGAGCATCTGTGCTCTGGACTAGCATACTTTGCTTTCTGGAACAATCTCCATAGTTTTGGCTACAATGTGTTATGACTCTGGGATTTGAAAGGCTGAGGTTTACATTATATCATCTCCAGCCATAAGGTTACCATGAATGGCCTAAGTCAATGTGGATATTGGAATGGTATGTAACAGATAGTGAATGGTTGTTGGGTCTTATTCCTTGGCAGACATCTAGAGGAGATAGGAGGGGAGAATTTACCTTTTAACTTTAAAAAAAAGTAGCTCCCCCTCACCCCCAAAAAAAGAAAGAGAAAGAAAACAACTCCTTATGTCTTTGATGAGTGTAAAAATTCTTTTAGGAAGAACTATTTCCTAAATTAAAAACAGTGACAGGTTTAAAGCATTTACTCTACTGTTAATTATTTATATCTATATGATATTAAGCACAAACTTGTGAGGATCCAAATACTGAGGTCAGCTGAAATTCAGGGAATTTTGATTATTTGGCTCAGACAGATGTTAACTCAAGTTACTTGGTGAGAGACACGTGAGGCAGACAAGCCCCAGTGTGGGAACAGGTCCATCATGCAGGGAAGTGAGGGAGATGAAGCCAATTTCAATCATGCACACAGACTCTGGAGATCTAGCTCAATGATGCAGATTTAACTTTATTGCAGCTTTTGCAAGGATTATAGAGGTTTCATTGACCAGTCAGATCATACTTTCTGGTTTCCAACATTTACTTATATGGTCATGGGTTTGCAGCATGAAATACAATTGGCCCACACTGTGGGCTATGTAAATGAGGTGTTACCAATTTTGTTATGTAAATGTGTTATAGCTGATTGAGTCAGCTGTTCAATTGCCTTACAAGCTATTTCATCCAATCACATAGGATTTTACTGTCCAAATATTATAAGATCTTAGCTGTTACTGTGGGGTTGTTGGAAGTATTCTGATAGGCTGTGTTTCAGAGGTTTAAAGCAGAAGGGTAGTAGGTGAGCTGACCCTGGGGTTTTATTGCAAATGCGGGTTCCAGCTACCAAAGAGCGCGGATACCCAAGCAGCTTCAAGCCCACTCCAGAAGACGCAGCAGCATCCTGAGCCTTCTACACCTCTCCCCCAGATCAACAGGTCCTGCCAAGAATACTCCCACACCCCAGGAAAAGTTTACCTTCTTTCAGTATAAAAAAGGATGAAGCGACAAACTGGAACTTACTGTCCAAATCTACCCTGCTCGCAGCCTGTTTTGTGGCCTATAGCTATGAGTTATTTTTATAGATGAACATTTATAAGTGACATGATAATAATTAAAATAAAAACCAAGTTTACTACGATTGGGTCAATTCTGACATGTAAAAGTTACGTAGGACAGGGTAGAACTGCCTCTTGAGGTTTTGCAAGACTATGGGAATAGAAAACCTCATCTTTCTGGTGGTTTCTAACTGCTGACCTTGTGGCTAGCAGCCTATTGTATAATCCACTATGCCACATGATGATAGAAATACGAAATCTAGAAGAAGCCCTGGTGGCATCATGGATTATGTGTTAAGATTCTCGCTGCAAGGTGAGCAGTTTGAAACCACTAGCTGCCCTGAGGAGAAAGAGAAGGCTTTCTGTTCCTTTAAGAAATATTAAATCTGAGTTTCAAATAAGTGAAATTATTGGACAAAATATATTATGTTCTCATTGTAGATAAGTGTAACAAAAATATTGAGTGATTATCATATATTGAATTTATCATATATCATCTATAAAATGTTTGTACTATCTAGCTAATAGAAAATATTCTCTAGTTAGATAATTATCTGTATAAACAAACCAAACCAATTGCATTGAGTTAATTCTGATTTCTTCCACCCTGTAAGCTGGAATAGACCTGTTCCTTGGTGCTCCTCAGGCTGTATATCTTTACAGAAGCACAAAACCTCAGCTTTTTGGTGGATTGAACTGCTGACTTCTCAATTCGTAGCCCAACTTATAACCCTGTACACCATGACAAATGACCTGCCTCATAGGGTCCCTGTGAAGTGTCCTTGAGACTACTACTTATCTCCAAAGTCTAAAATCTTTAATTTCTATTTATAGCCACTGTTCCTGTATCCCTGCAGTGAAATTCATCTGAATTTGTCTGTTTTTTCCCACTTGAGTTTAACTTCTCTGCCATAAAATGTTACTCTAATTTTGCCTTCCTAATTGTGTCTGTTACTTTCTTAATCCATGATCATCTGTGTCGGATTAGTTATAGCAGGTATAATAGCAACTGTTTCCCTTCCTTTCAGCAATTTTCACCATTGATACACTTTTTGGGTAAGAATTTCCTTATGTGAGCTCATGGACTATGGCTCTCTGACTGGGCTGTGCATTGAAATTACTCCAGGAAATACCTCTTCAGAGTCTGTTTTAGTAGATCTTGAGCACAGTTCATATTTTTGAGGTATATTTTCTGTACGTAAGCTAAAATCACTGCTATCACATTGATTCTGATCCAAAGCAACCCTATATAGGGATTTCTGACACTAAATCTTTATAGCATTAGTTTTCTTCTGTTGGGTGATTGGTGCACTTTGAACCCCCAAACCAGTGGTTAGCAGCTTAAGAATAATGTATGTGCAATTATTTCTTGATCTTTTCCCCTTATGGTACCATAGTCTTCATCTCATTCTGTACTTGTGTTATCTAGAACTACTTTCATATCAATACACGGAAAATATATTAATTTTTTGTTAAACAATATTTCATTCATTTTTAACTAGTCTTTGAACATTTTGGGCAGTGGTTCTCAACTTTACTTATGCCACGTCCCTTTAATATAATTCCTCTTGCTGTGGTGATCTCCCAACCATAAAATTATTTTTGCTGCTATTTCATAACTGTAATTTTGCTTCTGTTAGGAATCAGGCAACCCTTGTGGAAGGGTCATTCACTGATAAAGGGTTTCCTCTTTATAATTTTTTTTTTTTGCTATTGAAAATGATGTTATTAAAACCTTTTGCTATCTAGTTGCTTCTGACTACAGTGACTACCTTATGCCTGTGAGGGTGTATGTTTGTAGGATAAATTACTAGGAGTTGAATTATTGTATTTAAAAGTGTGATTTGGTATTTACAAATTGTTCTTTAAAGGTATCACCAGCAAGATGCTGCACGTGTGCTCTAGCATCTCAAGTGATGCTAATGAAAGTTGAAGACCACGGTCTCAGAACCCTGGTGGTGGTCTCTTATAATGATGGAGGATTCGTATGACCTTTGGGCTCATGTTGAAAACTCATATTTACTGTGAATGAAAATTTCAGGAGTGTTACACAGGATTATGCATTTTTAGTAACTGGAGTAAATGCTACATAGCCTCTGTTTTCTGGGAAACGTCATATATTTGAAGTAGACATCAAATGATAGAGTAAAAACATTTATCATTTTTTTTTATTCATTTTAGAACAGTACCTAAACCCCGTGTTAAAAAGCAGTCTAAGCCTCAGCGTGGAAAAAGAAAAAAACAAGATTCTTCCGATGATGATGATGAAGATGATGAAGCTCCTAAAAGGCAAACCCGTCGCCGAGCGGCTAAAAATGTTAGGTAAATTGTGTCCCCTAAGGTTTTCCTGGGTGTGAGGGCAATAGTGTAAGTGATTCAAATTTGCTTCTCATGTGTCCAAGATTATACCTGTGTCCTGAGATTGTATTCATACATTCAGCCCACTTTTTGGCAAAAGTTGTGATAAGGTGCAGGTAAAAAGCATGGCAGCTGCTCATGTCAAGCATTCATTCCTATTTCATGTTGTGTCAATGGTGGCTTAGTGGCCGTATAGTCAGTACAGAACCACTGCTTTTTCAGAAAAGTCATTTGCAAGACAGTTCAATTCTGGATGACTCAATGAATCACTGATTTTTCAGAGACTTAGCTTATTTAATCATCTTTGGGTATTTTGGGTATCATTTTTCTGAGCTTAATAGTGGGATGTGAAGCATTAATAGAAAGTGAAATAAAGGAGTAGATAATGTGCAAACATTATTATTTTATAGGAACCAAAAGGCATTTGACTTTCTCTTGCAGGATATGAAGTTTTCTTTTGGTTTAAGTAAAGGTAGAAAAACTGAGTCCTAGAGATATAACTTGTTAAATGGTGCTCAGTCAATATTTATAATCATGGCTAATTTTTTTAATATACTAATGTATGCTTAGCATTTTTTCTTAATGTCACATTGTATCCAAAAGACGCAGACCTGTTGCTTTCAGGTTGGTTCCAACTCATGGTAACTGAATGGGTTAGAGTAGGGTTACAAGACTTAGATCTTTCCTGAAGCAGACTGCCGCATTTGTCTCCCAAGAAGTGACTGGGGGATTGAACTTTCTGTCTTAGAGTAGAGACCATTCAACAGAAATGGTTTAACTATGGTGTCACTTGGGCTCCTTGGACTGCATCCAGGATGTGTTTTTTTTTTTTTTTTTCCTATGTAGGACTCATAAACCATTAATAGTTAACTTACAAGGGGCTACCCCCCAAAAAACCTGGTGGTCATTTTGTTTGTTTTGGTCATTTGTTTTTTTTTGATGTGAGTGAGATATTGTATTTGGAGTTCATTCTACCAAGTCAGACTATTAATCAATCTTTTTATGTAGAGGTTCTGAAAATATTGTGTAACAGTGTGGGACAAAAAAAAGCCTGATTTGTGGCAGATGGGGTACTGGTTTTGCCACCACAACAGTGCACTTGCTTACACATCCATCTCAGTACGTCAGTTTTTTGGCATAAAACAGCATATCTCTTGCCCCACGCTCCTTACTCACCTGACCTCACTTAGTGAGACTTCTTTTTGTTTTTGCAAATGAAGAGGGACATGAAAGGACAGCAATTTGATGTAAAAGGGGTGAAGAAAAAAAATGAGGGAGGTGCTGCTGTCAGCCATCCAAACAGATGAGTTTGAAAAATGTTTCCAAGAATGGAATCGCAGATTGGACAAATGAATTAAGTGTAATGCAAAGTACTTTGAAGGTGATAAGGCTGCTTTGTAAAAAAATTAAATACATAGATTTGAGGGAATAAATTTCAATTTGGGGGAGGGGTATCCACATGTATTATAAACTATTAAATTTTAATACTTCATTATCTCAACAATTCAGGAGTACTTGAGTTTTATTCTTCCTGTTGAAATACAAATAGAGAGGGCCTGAGCCCCGGTGGCATAGTTGTTGTGCGCGGGACTGCGGCCCACTGGGACTGAGATTCAATTCCAGCAGTGGGGCTGGACCTCCTACTCCCACCACCGAGAGCAGTGATGCCCCCCCCCCCAAAAAAAAAAAAGAAATACAAATAGAGAGTCAAAATGTTTTAAATTAAAGTGTTTCTCTTTGCAAAACAGAATGGGAGCAATTTCTTTCATTATAGTTTTCTGTATCTTGCTTTACATAAGGCATTAGAATTAAAATTAATGTTTATTTTGAAATGTGAGTGAACCTTCCTGCAATTATGTGTAAATAAGCAACCCTTTAAGGAGGAAAACAAACAAAAAACTCTTTAAGTCCAATGACTGGCTGATACATAAAATAGTATGCTGGGATCAACAGAATTTGGTGTGTCTGATCCTCTGCCCTGCCTAACTGTGGCCCTTGGCCACACTGCAGAGATGGAGCTGATCTCACCATCCACTCTTGTGGACAACTTTCAGTCAAACAATATGTAGACCTGTCAGGTGAATAGTAATACCAGGGAGGTATATATTTCTTAGAGCATTGAATTGTAAGAGCTCAAAAGGGCTGTGTTGCCCACAAGTAAAGTTCAATAAACAGGAAGATGTAGGAAAGGATGAAAATGGGAAACACAAGGAGGAAGTAGGAAGAGTGCTGCTATATCGTGGGAAACAAAATGTTTAGATTGTTGAATAGAAAACCAATTTGTTCTGTGAACTTTCATGAAAATCTCTGTATGTCTCTCCTTCCCCCCCCCTCTCTCTCTCTCTCACACACATACACACACACACACACACACAGTCCCTTAGTCTATTGATGGTATTGATGGTGATAGCTTCTCATTTAGTCAATATAATTTGTCTTGCCAGTTACAAAGAAGATGATGACTTTGAGACCGATTCCGATGACCTCATTGAAATGACGGGAGAAGGACTTGATGAGCAACAAGATAATAGTGAAACTATTGAAAAGGTGTTAGATTTGAGAGTAGGAAAGAAAGGAGGTATGTGTCTTTGGTGAACCGATTACTTCTTATAGCTGCATATTAAGGCCAAATTTTTAACTGAAGAATTTCAGTCCATATTAATGTTTATTGTTCAGCATGAAAGTCATTTTTCGACCAAGTCCTCAAGTTCCACACCTGGGGACCAGTGGATATGTTTAAAATGGATTATAAACTAAGCTATCATGGTCATTATACAGCCATAGTGTAGTAAAAATATTTACTCTTTAACATTAAGCAACTACTCCTTCATTTGATTATTTCTGAATGTCCCATGTAAAAGTATCAAGCTCTAGAGGTACATTTTCTAAGTGTTTTTTTTTTTTCAATCTAATTGAGATAATCTTCTACCTCCATGCTTAAAAGAAACCTTTTATGAAGTAACACAAATGAATACTGAAAGTCTTTTCCTTTGAACTTTAAAAATTTCAGTCTCATTTCAAAGTTGGGGGGTAAGGGGAACATTGGCTGGGTTGGTAGGTGAGGAGGTATTCTAATTATCTTACCTATTGTTAATATTCATGAGGAAATGGACTTAATTTTTAAGCTAGTAGAGTTCAAAACATGAAGATGTTGCCATTCCATTTTTACTATATTTGTACACTGGAGTTCTTTGACTTCACCTGTAATTTTGGAATAATTTATTAAATATGAAAATCAGCTTTTTTGAGGGGATGGGGGAAATGAAATTGCTTCTACCCTTTGTATTTTTATGTTTCCATTTTGTGTGTGCTTTATCCAAAAAAGAGACTCTTATCAGATTGCTTACTTGGGAAGTTCTCTAAGGACTTGTTTATTAATAAACTCTCTTTGAAGTTTAACTGGTTTCTTTTGCAGCAACTGGAGCTTCTACTACAGTCTATGCAGTTGAAGCTAATGGAGACCCTAGTGGTGACTTTGACAGTGAAAAGGATGAAGGTGAAGTCCAATACCTCATCAAATGGAAGGGTTGGTCATATATCCACAGCACATGGGAGAGTGAAGAATCTTTACAGCAACAGAAAGTGAAGGGCCTAAAAAAACTAGAAAACTTCAAGAAGAAAGAGGATGAAATCAAACAATGGTACATTTCCCATCCTAGATTTAAAGAAGTTTATTTGCAGCCTGAGAGAAGGGAGATTTTTAAGTAATGCATGGAGAACACACCTATGTAGGATCTCAAATTCTGTTTGTTCAGATGGACTTGGGTCTTTTGCATTTCTACTTTCATGAAATTAAGCATGTACATAATATGCTTTTGTATATAGTGACCAAATGTATGGAATTTAATAGTAATTTTTCTAATGGAGCATTTTTCCCACATCATGCCATTAATCCTCACAATAAAACCTGTGACATTCATATTATCATGATCCATGTTGTACTTTAGGAAAAATCAAGAAACAGAATTATCTAGTAACAACTCTGCAAGTGTTGGTAGGATTTGAATTCTGACAGCTTTGGTCTAGAGCCCATGTTCTTAGTACTAAGCACTTTGCTATTTGGTGTTATTAGATGTGAGGAATTGGTATTCTAGAATTCTGCATTATCATACAAATAAATTTTGGCTTTTAAACCATCTGCAGTGATATGAAGATACAATTAAGTTCCAAAATTATAATTGTCTATTATACTTAGCGCTACCGCCGTGTTAGATGCTATACGAAGGCCCATCTATGTGGAGCAACAGTACCCACAAACCATAATTAAGTCATCAGAGTATCAAGTCACCCTGAAGACATCCTGCACAGTTTCTTTTGTGTTAGTATTAGAAAAAGATGGGTTCTAATGCTGATATCACTATTATGTGAAGTATCCTTTGTAGCAAACCAGAGATATTATTAATATGCTTAAGTTATGGGTCTAAGTTCCCTAAATGGTGCAGTTTGTGCCAGATTTTGAACTTAAAGATGGTGGTACAACCGCCCAACCACTTGATGTGTGAGGAAAACCCCGGCAGGCTGCTCTCTCCGATGACAGAATCTCCTGGCTGAGCAGTACTGCTCTCTACCACAATGGGGTGGCCATGAGTTGAAATAGACTTGATGGCAGCTTAAAACATCACATCAGGGGTAGGTTATAACACAATTATAAACTTAAAAATCCTGAGGAGAATAGTAATAATCTAATTTCAAGTTGCTGCTGTTTTCCTTTTAAGGTTTTTGGAAGTAAGAATAACTAGTTTTCAAAAAAAGCCACATTAAATCAATCTCAAAACCCATACACATATGAGAAAAGGTATGTTTTGTTTTTTTTTTATAATCTGGAAGACAGCTTCATTATTCCTAATTTGTTTAAATTTATGAATTTGTCAGATGAAAGCTTACTTTTAAATTTCGTTGTGGATAGGTCACCTTAACAAGGTGAACCAAAGTAACCAATGATAATGTTTTCAAAAAGTATTTGAAAAAAAAATTTTTGGGGGGGTGTGGGTAAAGTTTAGCCTAATTACTAGTTAGTAAAAGATTACTAAAGAGACCCGGGAGAAAATGTAAGTTTATATTTCCTGCCTTTGACTTTTGCTTTGATGTATGTGCATGGATCTCCAAAAATCTAATTAATATGCACTTTTTCTGTGTATTTTTTATCCAGGCTAGGGAAAGTTTCTCCTGAAGATGTAGAATACTTTAACTGTCAACAAGAGCTGGCCTCAGAGTTGAACAAGCAGTATCAGATAGTAGAAAGAATAATAGGTAAGTACAGAGAAACTTATTCTAGCAGTTTCATCCAAGGAATAAAGACTATTGCTTTCTGGGAGTAATGTAAATAAATACATATTTCTAGATTTTCTCTTGAGAATTGACAAATAGATTTATTTGAAGGAAAAAAATCCAACCTCAGCTTGTAAGTTTGGATGCAGGAATAAGAAAAAGAGGTATGATGGGTGATGCTGTGGTTTTGGGCTTGTGCAGATACTTGCAGAAGACCAGAAGTACCCTTACTGAAATGGAACGACTAAGGGAAAATCTGATTTGAGGAGCTCCTTTTGCTATTTGTAGGTTCATGTTGGTGCTCTAAATGGAGAATATTAGTGAAGTTGGTAGCATAGATGAAACTGGAATTATTGACTGGGGCTGGAGGGTTAGAATTGAGAATTAAAACTCAAAATTTCATGTGATAAGCAGAAATCGAGTGGGCTTGGTATGAAAGGGAATCTGGGGACGTTATAGGTTTTGGAAGTGAGAAAGAGGAAAAAGCAAGGAAGGAGACTGAGAAAGAATAGCTAGTGAGTGAGGAGAGGCGGGAAAGCCCAGAGAGAAAAATAGAGAAACATAGTGAAGCCAAGGTAATATGGTTGAGAAGTAGGAAACTGGTAGTTAGATAGGATGAGGATTGAGAATTGGTCCTGGAATTTGGCAGAAGGTATTGTGCTGATGTAGGGAGCTCTGGTGGTGTGGTTGGGCTGCAAATCACAAGGTCAGCTGTTCAAATCCATCAACACCTCTGAGGGAGAAAGATGAGGATGTCCAACACCCACACCCCCTTCAAGATGAACAGTCTTAGAAACTGTATCACTCAATCTGTTTGAATGTTTTTTGGGAGATGAGGGAACTGCTGAAGTAGATTCGTAGATTTGTGGGGTGTAGACCAGATTGTGGGAGGTTCAGAAGAATAAGAAGGGAGGTAAGCTAAGCAATTCTTCTGGGATGCTTTGTTATGAAGAAGAGTAGAAATAGGATTGTAGCTAGAGACCATTAAAGACAATTCTTTTTGTTTTTATTCTTAAAGCTGTGAGACAGTAGGGTGTATTTGTGTGCTAAGTGAGTATAATTTGGTATTTTGAGCATCGGTTGTCTCATTCCCTCCCCTTTGGCTATGGTTATAACTTCTTTCTCATTTTTAGCTGTGAAGACAAGTAAATCTACATTGGGTCAAACAGATTTTCCAGGTAAGTTAGTGATCTTTTTTATAAATGTTTTGCATTTTGGAGCAGATCATGTTTCACAAAATATTTACTGTATTGCTACCTGATGTTACGTGGATTTGATATCAAACGGGATATCATTTGCCTTGTTTAATTGATTGGTTTCTGATCTATACACTTCTTATGTATGAAATAGCTCACAGTCGGAAGCCAGCACCTTCAAATGAACCTGAGTATCTATGCAAGTGGATGGGCCTACCCTACTCTGAGTGTAGCTGGGAGGATGAAGCCCTGATTGGGAAGAAATTCCAGAGCTGTATCGACAGCTTCCACAGTAGGAACAACTCAAAAACCATCCCAACAAGAGAATGCAAGGTGTGGTGATTGCTGCCTCTTGTTTTTTATGGGAAAGATATATTGATATAAAGGGTGAGTCACATAGATAACAAGAAGGGTGAGTCACATAGATATCAGGAAAAACAAATATTATAAAGGTAAAAGTTGATTCCTTTTTTGAAGTGAAAGGGGACTTAACCATAATATTAAAAATCATGAGAACAGAAAGGATGTGTTTAACACCTTCTCTTCTGTATTCTTACAATTATAGAATTAGAAGTATAGATAATGTAGGGAACACTTGAGTGGATTTAAGCACTTTAAACAAGAAAGAAGGGGAAAGAAAGGTCTCTCTCACTAAGAAGCTAAACACACAGATTTTTAATTGCTTGATCAATTGTAACCCCCTCACCCCCACCTCCCCCAAAATAAATCCCTATTTTTCTCTCGAATTTATCCCATCTATAAAGTGGTATCGTTGGATTTTCAGAGTGAGTGAAAGTATAAGCTGTGAGTTCTGACTTTGAGATGGTTATTTTCTCTTAGGGACACCAGCTTATGATCTTTGAAAAGCAGAGTATGATTGAAGAGTTAAAAGAATTTGGGAGAAAATTCGTGCTGTGAGAAGTGTACAAGTAGAATTCCGTGAGCTTCAGGGGCCATTGAATCTGGTGCTGGTCCTGGCCTTTGGAGACTGCATTGGGACTGTCTAGAAAGCTATCAAAGTGTTCCTAAAGTGTAATCACAGTACTTTCAGGAGAAAGGTTTGGAAAAGATGGTGACACTGATAAGTGCGTGTGGATCAAAATGTTGATTATCTTGAATATCATAAAAAGCATTTTGACTATTTTTGTGAGTATTGGAGTGCCTCCTTTAGTGGGCAGGGAAACTAGATGAAGACAATATTTTGTTTAGAAAGCTTCATCTAATGACAAGGTAGTGGAGACTCAGGAGTAGGCTATTATAATAGATGTTTCAGCCAGTAAGGTGTCACAAAATATTCCAGGCAAATTTAGTGTGAAGACAAAGGGAGGAAGAGTTGCATAGGAGACCCATCATGGAGAAGGTTTGGAAGGGGGTGAATAACTGCATTTTGGAAGGGGTTTGTGTAGGGAACCGGATTACAGGCACAGATAGACACATGGAGGAGGAAGGAGACCCTTAGTAACCTTATCAAGTACACTATCAAGATCCCAGTAAGCAAAGTAAGCACAGATTATTGGTGCTTATTTATTAATCTATAGTGGAAAATTAACCATTTTACTGGCTTATATTTCACACAGTGTATAATCTAATTGTTAAATGACATTAAAAAAAAACTTTAAGTATGGCTGGCTTCCGTCTCTCTTTAAATCCCAATGCACCTTCCTATACAATCAAAGGCTCTTTTCAAATTTATAGTCCCTCTTAGGAAGGTGCCATACAATAAGCAAGGTAAACACTTGTACTTACTTGTTTACGAATCTGTGGTAGACTAATCTATGGAACTGTTCCCTGCAGATTCGTGAGTAAGCACAAGTATACCTGTGCAGACCTTGATTCTGTTAGGAAGTTTCATGGAATATGAATCTTTACAGAAATATTCCCTGAAAAAAAGACTTTTTGTGATCTTTTGGAGAGCACTCCTGAATAAAATTTACTACTGAGAAGTTAGCAGCAACACAAATAATTTCTTTCACTGTATTTGGAAACTTCTCAAGCTCTAAATTGTGTGTGTGTATGCTCGTGTTCATTCTAGGATTGTCTTTTTTTCCCCCTAAATTTTATTTATTGTTGTTGAAAATATGTACAGTAGTACATTCAAGTCTCCACAGTTTCTGTAGGTATAGGTTAGTGACATTGATTTCACTCTTCTAATTGTCATACACCTTCCTAATGTTGCTATCTAATCTTTTATTGTCAGATGGATTTCATATAGATAGTTCTTTTTTTTTTTTTGGCATCACTGCCCTGGTGGGAGTAGGAAGCCCAACCTTGCTCTTGGAGAGCCGCTGCTGGATTTGAACTGCCAGCCCTGTGGGCTTCAGTCCCGCACACAACCACTACGCCACTGGGGCTCAGCCCCTAGATAGTTCTTAAAAAACAATGCCAAAGTCAGACAGACATTTACGTTAAGGTGGTGTTTGATTTTAGGAAGATGTGATTTTAGGTTTAAAGATTGTCTTTAAAAATATATCTTCAAGGTTTCAATGACAATTGGAAATTCTTCTGTTCTCCCCCCCCCCCTTTTTGGGAGGGGTATCACAATGTTTCCCCCCTTTTGATGAGTCTTCTATAGAATATTTGTTTAAAATGTTCAGTAATGGTACCTAAGCACTATCTTATTTCTTTTGCTCTCATGGCAAAGGAGTCGGTTAATACATAAAGATAATAACTTTTAAAAAACTATTTTTCAAATGGATTTTGCTACCGAAACCACGTTTATTTTGGCTATAGAAATCATGTTTATTTTGGCTACATAAACCACGTTTCTTGTTATTGCGTGGCATTGAGTCAATGACAACTCGATGGTGACCCAGTAGAACATAGTAGAAATGCTTAGCTCTCACATACATTGAACATGTTATCAGGAGGGACCCTTTCCGGAGAACCACATCATGCTTCATACTTTGTTACCAAAAGAGAAAGACTCAATGAGATGCCTCTTATAGTGTCTGCAAAAATGGACACAAGCATATTAACAACTGTGAGGATGAACCAGAACCAAACATTGTTTACTTCTATTGTACATAAATTCATGATTCAAACAAGAATCTGTATGGAAACATATTAGTAGGTCTTTTCTTCCTGTAAGTAACTGTTAAGGAGCTTTCTGGCTAGGTCTTGGCACTGCATTAGACCCAATTAAAAAAATTCATAGGGATCAGCAGAAAGATCTGGAATTGTTTATTCATAATTACTTCTTGTTGGTTTGTTTGCTTTTTTCTTTATTGCTTACCAATCTATAAACATTATGTCAGTGAAGTTCTTCAAACCTTTGATAATCGACAGAGCACCTTTGAAACCAAAACCACACTTCAGAAAATCTGTCTTATGCTAAAACAGCCTAGATTTTCTTAGAGGCATAGTTTGTAATGTTTAGAGTAAGATCAAGTGTACTTCTCTGAAAGTTGGAGACTTTTCATTGCCATAGGGGATAGAGATGCTGTCCTGTTTGATGATACTGCGAATTTAGGAAAGGATCCGATAACTAAAAAATGATCTATCTCAGGGTGAAACCAGCAATGGAAAAAGAGTCCATGGGGCTGAGCCCCGGTGACGTAAGTGATTGAGTGTGGGACTGTGGTGTGCCGCCTTGGCGGTTCAAATACAGCAATGGCTCTCAGGAGCAGCGCTGGGTAGCTCCCACGACCACCAGAGGGCAGTGATGCCCAAAAAACAAAACAAACAAACAAAAAAAACAAGAGTCCATGAAGAAAAGGTTGGTGATGGTGATGGTACTATTTTTAGGGTTGGTTTTAGATGTGAAATTTTTTTGGGGGGGTAAGGGGGGCATCACTGCTCTCCGGCGGTGGGAGTAGGAGGCACAGCCCCACTGCTGGAATTGAACCTCCGTCCCAGTGGGCTGCAGTCCTGCGCACAACCACTACGCCACCGGGGCTTAGCCCTCAGATGTGAAATTTTACTTCTTATTTTTTGCTTAGAGCACATGCATTGTATCATTTTTAACATAGGAGCAGGAAGTGTACCATCTTAGCATGGGAGCAGGAAGAAATGTTTGTTCATACCTGGCTTTGTTAATTTCTGTTTTGCAGGCCTTAAAGCAGAGGCCCCGGTTTGTTGCCTTAAAGAAACAGCCAGCATATTTAGGAGGGGAGAATCTGGAGCTCCGAGATTACCAGCTAGAAGGTCTCAACTGGCTTGCTCATTCCTGGTGCAAGTAGGTAGAAAATGTGCTTGGAAATACTACTATGTGACTTGATGTCAGTGAATTTTTTAGTTCCATTTATTATAGAAATTTTTAAAAAGATATGATTAAGAAGCTTCTTGTGGTTTTTCTTAAAATGCTTATATAATACATCATTTTACTTTAAAGTTAAAAGTACTCTATTATGTAAATTTTTTTTTACATTAAGTTGTAATTCATATTACAATCCAAGTCTGCAGTCCTTGATCTACATCAAAAAGTGTCTCAAGTAATTCTGGCTTTCAGTAAGCAAGATTGTGTCATATAAATGTCCCCTTACCCACAACACTAAGGGGACCTTAGTGAAGACACTGTGAGAATTGTGCTCTGTCTGAGACCTCACCCTCCACCCCATCACCCCACCCATCCCAACTGGGGCAGAACATGAAGAGAGCACAGCAGTGCAGCAAGGGGAGCAAAGCAGCTGAGTCCTTGAGGAATTCTGAAAATAGATTTTGGGCTCAGGGAGCACGGTTAGCACTGCATTAGACCCAATTAAAAAAATTCATAGGGGTCAGCAGACAGACCTGGAATTATTTATTCATAGTTATTTCTTGCTGGTTTGTTTGCTTTTTTTCTTTTATTTCATGCAAATCTATTTAAGGTAAACAGGAAAAGCAATCCTGGGGAGAAAACAACAGGACTGATAATTTGGTGGTGGGGGGTGGAGGGTGATGTAGGGAGAAGCCAACAAACCCAGGGGCAAGGAAACAACAAGAGATCTAAAAACAGTGGCGACGAGGGCATAGAATGCCAAGTGCAATGTATCCAAGAGGAAGTACAGACAGTCAAATGAAGGTTGAACATGATCGTGGGACAAGAGGGAAGTAAAAGGAAAGAGAAAAGAACTAAGGGGGGAAAAGACATTTATAGAGGTATAAACTTAGGCATATACATATATAAAAATATAAATAATGATATTTAGGTCTATGTACATGTACTTACAGGGTAAGTATTAAGGAAGCAGATGGACATTGGGCCTCTCCTGAAGCCCTCCTTTGATACAAGAACATTTTGTTCTAATAACCTGGCATTCTGTGATGCTCACTTTGCAGAAGACAAAGTGGGTACATAAGCTGATGGTGCCCAGCTACTAGAAGATATAAAACAAGTGGCCATCTAACAGGGAGGCAACAAAGCCCACATGTAAGAAGCACACCAACCTCTGTGATCATCAGGTGTTGACAAGATCAGGCATTAAAACCCGAAACAAGCAACCATTTTGATGTGAATGAGGGGCTTCAGCATGGAGACTCAAGGTCCATCTGTAGACAGTTGGACAGCCCCTCACAGAAGGGTCACAAGGAAGGTACAAGCCAGCCTGGGGTGCAGTATAGCGCGGATGAAACACCCAACTTTCCTCTAGTTGTTTAATACTTCCTCCCCTACATTGTCATGGCGCCAGTTCTACCTTACAAATATGGCTAAACCAGTACATGTGCACTGGTACGTACAAGAGTTCTCAACACATGGAACCCAGGACAGCTATATCCCTCAGGACCCAATAATGAGAGTCAAGATACCAAGAGGGTATGGGGAAAGTGAGTGGAGAAGGGGGAAAAAGAGGAGGAACTGATGGCAGTAATTGACATCCCCAGAGAAACAAACAACAGAAATGTTGGTAGAAGGACACGGCTGACGGTGTGAAATAGGAAAATATAAATAATTTTTAAAATATCAAGAGTTCACGAAGGTTGGAAGGGAGCGAAAGGGAAAAGGAGGAGTTCAAGTTGGAAGAAAATGTTTTGGAAATGATGTACAAATGTGCTTGAAAACGATGTATGGATTGTTTATAAGACCTGTAAGAGCCCCCAATAAAATGATTTATTTTTTAAAACGTGTCATGTGCATAGGTTGTTAATAAACCTTCCAATCCTGAGGTCAAATTCTTCAAATAATCTAGCTTCTCTGATTATTTATTCAGCATATAGTGTGGTGAGAGCCTACAGCCCAGCTGTATACCTTTCCTGATTTGAAACCATGCAGTGTTTCCTTGCCTTGTTCACACAAATGTCTCTTGATACGTGTACAGGTTCTTCTTGTTCACAGGGAGGTATTCTGGAATTCCCACTCTTTTTTTTTTTTTTTGATCCACACAGTTGAATTCTATGCATAAAGTTTCCAAGCAGCTTTTTCCTCCAAAGTGGGGAGCTGTTCTTTTTCATTCTTTTTAGTCTGGAAGCTACACTGAAACCTGTTCACTTTGGGAGACTGCTCGCTTTTGAAATACCAGTGAAATAGCTTCCAGCATAATGGCAATGTGCAAGCCACCACTGACAAAATGACAGACCAATGGTGGAATTGGTAACTACAGGGATCCATTTGAAAATTTCCCAAATGAACTACCTAATACTCTAGTTAGTATAACATTCTGTTATGAAAATTGGGGAGTTCTTGAAAAACTTCTGTTTGACTGACAGTCTGTATTAGATAGCTATTCTAAGTTGGAAACTACTTTATTTTAAGAGAAAAGAGGGGTTTAATCATCTGAAAGGATAGCTATAATGTCAAATGGAACCTTAAGAAATGATAAGACTTGATCAACCTATAGCCCCCTCTCATGAGGACATATAGTGGAAAAGCAGGTGAGGGGTGATGGAGGATGATTTAAGATATGAAAATAATAATCTATAACTTATCAAGGGTTTGTTAAGGGAAGGTTGGGGAAGAAATGGGGAGCTGATAAGGGCTCAAGTGAGAAGAGAATGCTTTGAAAATGATGGCAGTGTATATTGCAAATGTGCTTGACTGGATAAATGTATGGATTGTGATAATAGATGTAAGAGTCTCCAATAAAAGTAATTAAAATAAAGATTTAGCTGATGGAGAAATTCAATATGACTATTTCTATTGTCCAAATAAATGTATAAAGTCAATACAATTAAAAAAAGAGAAAATGATAGGACTCAGCCCTCACAATACATTTGAGAGTTCTTTATAACCTTATCCAGTATTTTATCATGCTTCATCCATGATCCCTGATCAGCGTGTTTCTCTTTAAATGACCCCCCCCAAAATCAACTGTACAGGACCCTAAGCAATTAATAGACTATGATCATTAAGGCTGTTTTGCTTGGCTTTGTGTAAATGGAAAATCCATTCAACACTTTTAGACTGTTGATGTAGTAATTTGGTATCGATGGGAAACTCCTGGAGAAAACCGTTTTCTCCATGTGCTGTGGAAAGGAAATTTATCCAGGGAATGCCCATTTCTGAACAAGGGAATACCCATTTCTGAACAAGATTGAGCATTCATGGGATTTATTATGGTATGCTTTCCTTCCAACCAATGTTCTGTTTGTTATTTTCTATTCTTTTGCCTCTACCTTCCACATAAATGAAAGGCCAGATATGATTTAAGCCATTTTAAAAACTGTTGGTGAATTTAATGTCTTGGTTATTTTTGACGTGTATTTTATTTTTCTACAGTTCACTAATTACACACGTCTATGCCGTGTATATGTGTAAACCTTCAGTGGCCTAATTTTCAAGAACTGTTTAGTTCTATCCAACTTTTTGTCACTTGTCTCATCTATATATTCCTAATTTTCTGTCCCTGGAACGGTTTTCTGTTTCATGACCATACTTAGTTTGCACTGGTCTTCTTTTCCTTTTCTTCTTATAGCTCCAGTCTTTTATCCAAATCTCTTGTTGAAAGCAAGCGCATATCCTGATCATTGTTTCTTAACATAGAGTCCAAAGACCACCCATATCTGGTTCTCCATAAACTTGTACTCCAAATTCCGATTCCAGAGGCTTTTCCCAGGTAGTCTGATTCAGTCAGTTCAGGGGGAGGTCCAGCAGGTGTCTTGTGCTATATTATATGTATGCTTTGCTGTTTTAGACTGTGTTGTATTTAAAACCAGTCTGTATTGGTAGCACGTAATTGTAGGTAGCAGTGTTACCATATTAAACACCTTTCAGGAGAGTGGAGTTGATGATTTGAGTAAAGATAAGACTGATAAGCTGTAGGGTTGACTGCAAGGTGGGTAGCTAAGTTGCCTTTGTATTTCCTAATGATGGAACCCAAGGTCTATTGCTTGTATATACCGATATAACCAAACTTGTATTCTCTTATGTAAGGAATTGGTGTTAAAAGCTTTTTGCAAGTTAAGTGTTCTGCAAGTCTGACTAATCAGATCAGTTGCTATCAGTCACTTTCTTCCCCATATACCTTCCTACAGGTGTTTACCAGTGAAGCTCACAAGTGATTGCTTTGCTTGGCTGACATTGTGAGACGTTGGTGTCATTGCTGTTTTTGCACTTCTGTGTTTTGGGAACTGATGATTTTTTTTTTCCCCTGCAGAAGTAACAGTGTCATCCTTGCAGATGAAATGGGCCTGGGAAAGACCATCCAGACCATATCATTCCTCTCCTACCTGTTCCACCAACACCAGCTCTATGGCCCTTTTCTTATAGTTGTCCCTCTATCCACCCTCACTTCATGGCAGAGGGAATTTGAAGTCTGGGCTCCAGAGATTAATGTAGTAGTTTACATTGGTGACCTGATGAGCAGAAATACGGTATGTAAACAGAGAGGCGGGGTAGATGACTTGTTGTAAATGTATTCTGGAAATTGACTTAAAACTATGATAGTCTAGTAAAATTATTACTCTGATGGCTTGCTCTGTCAGATTTTGAACAACATATGATGGTGCTTTGAAAAGTTAATGGGAAAAGGAAATTGAAATATAATGGAATATTTTTACAAACTTTTGAAGTCTTTTCATATGTATCTTAAAAATATAATTCAGACACTTTTAAAATGTGCATATTATTTAAAGAAAAGCAAAAGTGTAGCAATGATAAGTTTTTTCTAATTTTTATTTACTCAAGACCAACTTATTAATATTGGATTAAAAAATGGAGTTTTTATGCCATTCCAAGACTACAGAAATGACAGTTATATGTGGAAGATAGTGTTCATTGGTGATAATAAATGTAAGCAAGTTCAATTTTTTGACTTGGTATTTCCATGCTGCGGAACTGGGGTGCAGTGTAAACAAGAGATGGATTTGAGTTACATGTTTTCAGGTTCACTCAAAATTTATTTTCATTAAATTTATCTAAGTTAAATGCTGGCAGATTTCACTGCCTAATTTTGAGTTTTTAAGCATATAGCAGTTTCTAGACCAGCAGACTTTGATTATCCTGTTCTTCAGTTTTTCACCTAGCAATCAAACTGCAAAGGAACCATTTGCTTGTTTATGCATATTATTTGACTCTGTCAGCTTTTGTGTATTCCTTTTCATCAGTGGTTCTTAGCCTTCCTTATTCCGCAACCCTCGTGTTGTGGTGACTGCCCCCAACCATAAAATTATTTTCGTTGCTACTTCATAACTAATTTTGCTACTGTTATAAATTGGGCAACCACTATGAAAGGTTAAGAACTGCTGATTTACATGGACTCAATTTTCATTCATACTCAATTAGATTTTCATCCTATAAGATTCCTTTACCTTTTTCTCTAGAATACATCGTAGTCTAAAGACCATGACATTTCTGACAGAATCATAGAGTTGAAATTCATTTGTTAATGTATGTGTGTTACCCCACCTAAAGAGTAATCAAATTGTGTATCCTGAAGAAAATTCTCTTCTGTGAAAACCCTAGATTAGTTGAGGTCACCAGGATTTAGTTGCCGAAGAAAGGCGTTTCTTGGTCAAATGTGCCTGTAGCCAAGTTATTTGAATTCTGCAATAAGATGGTTGATGTTCAATGATCTTTATCTTTTGACTCTCAACTCTTGTTGCTGTGTTCTTTGATTACTGGTTACTTAGGCCAATTTTGGATGTATAGGAATTTCATGAAATTCTAATCAGGTTTACTTGACATATTTTTGGAGCATTTTATGGCAAGATTTAATGATAATGAAGAAAGGTACAAATAGAAATTTTATCTTAATTACCCCTTGTCTTCCCCCCTTAAAGATCAGGGAATATGAATGGATTCATTCCCAAACAAAAAGGCTGAAGTTCAATACACTTATAACAACCTATGAAATCCTTTTAAAAGATAAGGTAGGTAATCGATAACTAAAAGGTTTTTATATGGTATGCCTTGTTCTAATGGTAGGTTTGTGCTGTTTTAAATGTTTTTATATTTAAAGAAACAAGTGAATAAACCAAAGTTTCATAAGAAATTTGAGGTTAGAAATAAAAAACAAAACTGCACAATTGAAAGGGTTCATAGATTACCAACCCCAATTGACAGGATGAAAGGATATTTAATAATTTACCTTGATATTTTAGCTAGTGACTTGAATACCACTTGAATTTACTTGAATGCCACTCAGGCTTGAATACTGTCTTGGGCATTTTCCGTCATACCATTGGTAAAGTCACAGGACATTTATGAATGACCTCTATGAGGAAGAAAAAAAAAAGGAAGCTGCTTAAGTTTTTTCTTTGTATAGAATTCTGTGTAGTCAATATGAGTTCATTTGTGATGATAAGTGCAAATAAGTTCAGTTTGGTGATTCTAGGTGTTTCCATGCTTCAGAGTAGGGGTGCAGAATAAGAAAAATAGCCATAATTAAGGCGAGAATACCAAGTCACGTGTTTTTTTTTCTTTTGCTTTTTCCAAGTGTACCAATTATTTTTGTTATTGCAATGGGACACACAGTAATACCTGGTATAAGAGACCTATCAATACCTTTTTAGATGATGATAATTTGCTCTTTTGAGTAGACCTCACTCTGATAGTCAGCAAAATAAACATGACTTCCAGTGTAGTTTAAGTTGCTGAAGCATAAACATGCCTATGTGTACATTTGTGATGGTAATTTTAGAGATATAACTAACACTTGAAAAACTCTTGGGTTCCCTTCTGACCTGGTGGCTCATTGTGTTTTGTTTTTACTGTAGACTGTGCTGGGCAGTATTAACTGGGCCTTTCTGGGAGTGGATGAAGCTCATCGGTTGAAGAATGATGACTCTTTATTGTATAAAACTCTGATTGATTTCAAGTCCAACCATAGGCTCCTGATTACGGGGACCCCTCTTCAGAATTCCCTCAAAGAGCTCTGGTCCTTGCTGCACTTTATTATGCCGGAGAAGTAAGCTCCTTCCTGTGTATTTCAAAGCATAATAGAATGTGTAGAATGCCCATGGCTTTTGCTCTCTTGCTAAACCTTAGGGAAAACACATGGCATGGTTTGGGGAAAAGCAAAGCATTAAACTGAAGGAGGAACAAAAGTAATAAAGTGTCATTTAATAAATGACAGAGCCAGAGAAATGTATTTGTCATCCAAAAATTTGAGCGAGGTAATGCATTTGAGAAATAACTCTTCGATAGGAAACACATCAGACTTTTCAATGTTGGTATAGAGAAATCAATATAATCGAAATGAAATATGCAAGCTAATTAGTCTGACAAGCATTAAGCAAAATTTAAATACAATTCAGTCTTTAATCCCGACATCAATAAAAGCACCAGCTTTAGGTTGTATTCAGTTTAACTTATTAAAGAACTGTGGGATGACTTTATTTTCTTATTGACAATATTTTTATGTAGAGATGGTACACATTTCTTAAACTTGAAATTATTTGTTGGTGTTCCATGACCTGGAAACTTCAATTTGTTCTCTTACTTTGGAAGACTCTATACAGTTTACCCCTTGACAATAAAGTGGTTTATCTTCTTCCACTCTGTATCACTCATGCTTCAACCTGCCTGACCATTTCCCAGTTTATTAGTATGCCGAGCCATTGCTGTTCTTTGTGTGAGGAATGCTCTTTATCCTTGACTCAACAGCACTATGGTACATGTTTCCCAATGTGGTTGGAAGCCTTTTACTTTTTTTAAAAAATGCTCATTGTGCTGGCCATTGTCTCCAGTGAAACATTAATTAGAATTGGTGGGAGCAGGTATCCTTGACTTGTTATCCATCTTTGTTTTAGAAAAATCATTCAGTTTTTCACTATAATTTGTAGAACCCTTTTATCAGGTTAAGGAGCCCTGTTGGGCTAGAGATTATGAGTTAGATTGTTAACCACAAAGCCAGCAGTTTAAAATGACTAAGCTGTTCTGCAAAAAAAAAAATGGTACGTTCTAGCCTCATAAATAGCTACAGTTTTGGAAACGCAAGGGGCAATTCTTCTCTATCCTAGGTGACAATGGGTCAGCATGAGTTTTCTGTGACACTGAGGTGTTTTTATTTTTTTAATTAAAAGAAACTCAGATTCAACTCCATGGTAGTGAATTTTTATCAGACTGGGTAAGTTATTTTTAATTCTTGGTTCTTGAGGGTTTTTATTATGAATGGGTGAAGGATTTTGTCATGCTTTTTATTCCTGTTTCTATTCTGTTTTTCACTGATAGCGTACTAAAATATTTAGCGTATTTAGATATTAAAAGTTAACTCCTGTCGTAAGTTTCATTTGGTCAAAATATTTTATAGTTGCTTGTTAATCATTCAGCAGTATGGACCTGCAGTGAGTGACAACCTGGAAAAAAAGGTTTGCTTAGTAGACTGATGATCCAAAGGAGATTTTATTTCCAAAGTAAAAAAATACAGCTTTATATATTAATGAGGCAAGGGAGCATAGCACATAGTCTAACAATAACATCATGATAAAATTGCGCTAAACATAAGCAATGCCTTGGGACTAATCTTATCAACAAATGCAACTGTGTTCTCATTGCATTTTAGTTAACTCATTGCATCTTAGAATTTGAGAAAATGTCATATGGACACAATGTCTTTCAGCATCCCAGAGAGTCATTAGTACATTTAAGTTAAAACTCACTGACTCTTTATATAATTGCCCCTTTTAAAATTTATAGTTAACATCAAAGAGCTAAAAATCCCAGCTATCTGCTGAAGCTGTGTTTTTTCTAGAAAACTGCAGAGTATAGAAGCGAATATTTGGTTCAGTTGACTATGCAAACATGGGATCATCCTGCCTTCATGTGTTCTTATTGCAAACTTAGGACAATTTCAGCTTTTTACTAAGCAATTTCAACTTCTTGATCACCTTCTCATCACCTCATCTTTATCACATCCTTAGCATATTTCTTCCCCCCCCCCCCAATGATTTTATGGGAGCTCTGACAGCTCTTATAACATTCAATACATCATTTGTATCAAGCATATTTGTACACATGTTGCCATATTCATTTCCAAGTATTTTCTGCTTGAGCCCTTGGTATAAGCTCCTCTTTCCCCCTCCTTTTTTAAAAATAAATCATTTTATTGGGGGCTCATACAACTCCCATCATGATCCATACATAGATCAATTGTATGCAGGCCACATTTACACACTTGATGTCATCATAACTCTAAAAACATCCTCCCTCCACTTAGGCCCCCAGCTCCCCATATTTATCTTCCCTCCCCCATGAAGCCTTAATAATTAACAAATTGTTATTACTTTTTTGTATCGTACTCTGTCCATTGTGTCCCTTCACTCTCTTCCCTATTGTCCGTACTCCAGAGAGGAGATTATATGTAGATCCCTGAAATTGGTTCTCCCTTTCTATTCCACCATTCCTCCACCTTCCCACCACTAGTCCTGAGGGATCATCTATCCTAAATTCCCCATGTTTCCGACTTCAATGTACATCCTCTGGTCAGGTAAAATTAGGATCATGATAGTGGGTGGGAGGAAACATTTGAGAACTAGAGGAAGGTTGCATATTTCATTGTTACTGCACTATACCTTGACTGGCTCATTTTCTCCCTGCAACCCATATGTAAGAGGATGTCACTTTACCTATTGATGGGCTTTGGGTCCCCAATCTATACTCCCCCTCATTTATAATGATACAATTTTTAGTTCTTTGATGCCAGATATGGGATCCCTTTGAGACCTCGTGGTCCCACCAGTTGGTGTGCTTCTTCCATGTGGGCTTTGTTGCTTCTGAGATGGCTGCTTGTTTACTCAAGCCTCTAAGACCCCAGACATTGTATCTTTTGTTAGCCAGACACTATCAGCTTTCTTCACCACCTTTGCTTATGCACACATTTGTCTTCACTGAGGAAGTACTTGAGTGGAGGTCCAATGCCCATCTGCTGTCCTACTACTAACCCTATAAGTATATGCTTGTTGATCTATTTCTCCATTTTCATATATAAACATATGCACCTATGTACATGCCTGTATTTAAACCTCTATAAATGCCCTTTACCCCCCAGTTTGTTCTTGTATTTCCTTTTATTTTCCTCTTGTCCCACTATCATGCTCAGCCTCCATTTGAGTTTTAGTATTTTCTCTGTTACATTACTCTCAATCAATCCCTATTGGACTTCTCACACCCACCTTGTCACTAATTTTGAATCAATTGTTATACCCTTATCCCTGGGCTGGTCAACACCACCTCCTTTCCCCCCTCCTTCCCTTCAACCAATGTCCCCCCTGGAACCACCAGTCCTGTCTATTTCACTTTGAGACTGTTCATCCAGGCTATCTTATCTAGATAGACCTGCAGAGTTAACAATATGTGTAAAAAAAGGCATCCTAAAATGAAGCAACCAAAGAAAATTAAACAGTGATGACAACAAAACAACCACAATGTCCAACACACACAAACATATGTAAAAGAAAATAATAACAATATAAAAACCTGTAAATAGTTCAAGGTCTGTTTGTTGACTTCCAAGAGTGTCCGCTGGTTGATTTGGATGAAGTACCACACCCTGGCCCCAATGTATATCCTTGGCACTCCATCTGGAACTCCATGCTCTGTTACACACCCTTTTGGGTGTTTTGGAATGATGTGGTTAGGTCGGACAGGATATAATCCTGACCCTGTTTCTCCATTGTTGATCCAAAAAGGCTTTGGGTCATCAAGGATAGCCGTATTTCATAGTGGGGACAGCCATATGTTCCACTTTGTGCATTGGCTGTTCTGAGTGGGAATATTGTTTTGAAGGCCCAGTAGGCCAGGATGTATTCCATTCTCGCTTCCTCCTCCTTCATTTGTTCTCATGTGCTTTTGTCAGGCATATCTCACTCCCCAAGCTGCAGCTTCAGTGCTGACCTCCAAGGCAAACTCCCCTGGGGGAGAGGCGGCTGGCCTGTAGTTCGGATTGGGGTTGTGTACTCAGACCCCTCCACTGGTTGCCCACTCCATGCTGTCATGCCGCATTCACATCCTGGAATACCCGGTTTAAGTTTGAATCCTCATTCCCTGTGGAGATATAAACAATGAGCTCCCCTTGGGTGGGTTAGTATCCCATTCCCTCTCTACATATCACCATCTGCCCCACCCCCCTCCCCTGTCCTCTACTCGAGTTGGCTACCATACGTAGCCCTGGATTTGGTCTGGCCCCTGCCATATTACCTGGACCTCTCCCCAGGCATTTCTGTATACAGTAGCTTTTACCAGATACCCCTTTTGCATTTTTTTTTTAAAAATTAAGATTACCTCAGTGGACTCAGGTTGTACCTGTTCTTTTCCTCTTGGCTAACTTCACTTAGCATAATTTCCTCCAGTTCTTCCCATGCAGTGATGTGCTTCATGTGTTCATCACTGCTTTTCAGGGATGCATAGTACTCCATTATATGTATATGCCACAGCTTTTTTGGGGGGGTATCACTATCTCTGGTGGTTGTGGGCGCTACCCAGTGCCACTCTTGAGAGCCGCTACTGGATTTGAACCGTCAAGCCTGCGGGCTGCAGTCTCGCACTCAACCACTTAAGCCATCGGGGTTCAGCCCATACCATAGCTTTTTAACCCTTTCGGGGCTCAACCCATACCACAGCTTTTTAACCCATTCATCAGTTGATGGAAATTTGGGTTGTTTCCAGTTCCTTGCAGTTGTGAACTGTGCTGTGATGAACATTGGAGCATAGATGTTTGGTCATGGTTTGTTGCTTGCCTCTTCTGGGTATATGCCCAGTAGGGGGATTGCTGGGTCATATGGTAGCTCAATTTCCATGTGTTTTAGATATTGCCAAATTGGCTTCCATAGTGGTGATACATATTTACAGGTCCACCAGCAGAGGATAAGAGTTCTTATCTCCCCACAGCTTCTCCAACACTTACTGGTTTCTGATTTTTTGAATCGGGCTATCCTTGAAGGTATTAGGTGGTATCTCATTGTTGTTTTGATTTGCATTTCTCTTATGGCTAATGATCGGGAACATTTTCTCATATGTTTGTTGGCCATTCGGATTTCTGCCTCTCTGAAACTTCTGTTCAGGTCCTTTGCCCACCTCCTCAGTGGGCAGTTAGTTTTGCTCTTTTTCGAAGCTTTCAGGGTATTATAGATTTTAGTAATAAGGCTTTGGTCTGATGTGTCATTGCTGAAGATGTTTTCCCAGTCCTTTACTGTACAATATGTAACAGAATAATAAAAAAAATAATAAAAATAATAGCAATATAAGAACCTGTATAAAGTTCAAGGTCTGTTGTGGACCTCCTAGAGTGACCCCTAGTTGAGTTGGATGGGGTGCCAATACCCTGGCCCCAAAGTATATCCTTGTCACTCCATCTGTGACTCTACGCTCTGTTGCATACTCTTAGTGCTTTGCATTGGTGTGGTTGTGTCCAACAGGTTATAATCTTGACCCCACTTCTTCTTCCTAGCCCCAATGGGCCTTGGGTTTGCGAGGGAAGCCGTATTTCTTAATGGGGATGGCTGTGCAGTCCTCTTTGTGCAGTAGCTGTTTTGAGTGAGATTATTGCCCTGAAGGCTCAGTGGGCCAGGATGCACGTCATTCTCTCTTCCTTCCCTTTCATTTGTTCTCATGTGCTCTGGTCAGGTTTATCTCACGCCCCAAGCTTCAGCTTCAGTGCTGGCCTCCAAGGCAACTTCCTCTGGTAGAGAGGTGGCTGCCCCTATAGTTGGGGTTGGGGTTGTGTTCTCAGGCCCCTCCACTGGTTCTCCACTCCATGCTGTCGTGCTGCATTCACATGCTGGGTCTCCAGGTCATAATCCTATTTTTGTAGGATCTTTAGAACTCAAAATCCTTTTTGATTTTGGTGATATGTCTTGTCTCTTTTCCTCAGTCTACTTATATTTTGATCTTTTCAAAGAGCTAGCTTTTGGCTTCATTGGATTGTCTGCTTGTTTTGGTTTAGGTCTTTTGTTATTTATTTCATTAGTTTTGACTTTTTTTAAACTTCCATTCTTATTATCTTTACTTTCCAGTTAGTTTATACTTTTTTTGTTTTTGTTTTTGTTTTTTTTTTGGGGGGGGGGTATCACTGCTCTCTGGTGGTGGAGTAGAGGCCCAGCCCCACTGCTGGAATTGAACCTCTGTCCCAGTGGATCGCAGTCCCGCGCACAACCACTACGCCACGGGGGCTCAGTCCTTTTTTTGCTTTCTTAATTTGAAAGTTGACATTAATTTGAGAAGTTTTTCTAGTATAGATGGCTAAGGTTTAAAATGTCTTCTGCTTTCTCTGCATAAGTGTTGATATATGCTGTTTTAGTCTTGATTTCTATTGTGATTCTTAATAAATTCTATAATTTCTAGGTACCTGTGGATCTCCCAAATAATGTATAATTTAATCTTAGTACCTTAATTTGAGAACATGCTTTGAATAAATTTCTGAGTTAATTTATCTATTATAAAGGAACTGTGGTGGTTTGGTGTGTTACACATTGAGGTGTAATGTCAGCTGTACAAAGCCACCAACCACAAGAGAATGATGAGACTTTCTACTCTCTTAGGAACTCACAGAGACTGTTGTAGCCTGTCCTGTAGGATTGTTAGGGGTCAGAATCAACTCAGTAACAGTTGAGTTTGATTTGGGTTTTAAATCAATTAAAGTTTCCATCTTAGAGGTCTGTGTACACTTGAGAGACCATTTCTTCTGCTGTTGTATAGAATTTTAGTAGATTGTAGGGATGTTCGAGTATTCTAAGTTCTTGCTATCTGATTAGCTATTCTGTCAGTGAGAATGAGGTATTTTAATGTTTAATGATAGTTGGTGAATGGTTTATTTCTTTCAGTTTGTTCAGTTTTTACTGCGTGCATTTCATTTGTCATGTCTGTGTTTTCCTGATAAAGTGATCTTTTTCATCACTTAAAAACTTTTAAATATTTCTTATTCTTTAAGTCTATCTTGTGTGATAATACTGTAATTTCTCAACTTTTTTCTGGTACTGTTTATGTGGTACACCATTTTCTGACATTTAACCTATTATATGCTTTTTCCTCTTTTTTAAAAAATTCATTTTATTTGGGGCTCATACAACTCAAATTTATAAATTATTATTTTGTCATATCATAGACTGTCCGATGTCTCCCTTCACCAACTTCCCTGTTGTCCTTACCCCAGGGAGAAAGTTATATGTACATCCTTGAAATCAGTCTCCCCTCCATATGTTCCCCCCTGCAGAGACTGTAAATCTTTTTTTTTTTTAATTTATAAATCATTTTAGTGGGGACTCATACAGCTCCTATCATGATCAATACATATGTCAATTGTATGCAGACCGCATATTTGTTGCCATCATCATTCTCGAAACATCCTCCTCTTACCTAGGCCCCTGGTACCAACTCCCCATATTTCTCCTCCCTCCCTCCCCACACCCCCCTCACAAGAACCCTGAACAATTTACAAATTGTCATTATTTTGTCATTGTACACTGTCCGATGTGTCCCTTCACTCACTTTCCTGTGGTCCATACCCCAGAGAGGAGTTCATATATAGATCCCTGCAATAGGTTCCACCTTTTTACTTCACCTTCCTTCCACCCTCCTGGCATCACCACTCCCACCCCTTGTCCTGAAGGGATCATCTGTCCTGAATTACCCCTGTTAACGGCTCCAGTTTACGTCCCCTGGTGTAGCTGAATTTATAGGGTAGAATTGGGATCGTGATGGTGGGAGGAAGCATTTAAAAACTGGAGGAAAGTTGCAAATTTCATTGTTGCTACACTGTACCTTGACTGGCTCATCTCCTCCCTGTTTTTTCCTCTTTATTCTGAAATGTCTCTGTAGACAGTTTATTGTTGGAGCTTCATTTTTTTTTTTTATTGTAGCCTAACAGTCCTTTTGATTAGTGTATTTAATGTATCCATACTTACTATGCTATGACTATGATTGAATTTAGACTCATGTCGCTATTTGCATTCTTTATATTTTCCCATCTTTGTTTCACTCTTTGTTACCTTTTAAAATTTATGCAAATCTTTTTGTGTTTCTTATCAAGGTGTCTCATACATTTTTTTAACATTTATTTGCTTCTCGAGAAGTAAACCAAAACATATACCAATCCAAGAGTTTGTGCATGTACTATTTAGTGATAGTGATTATATATTGTCGAAATAGTGTACTTTCCTTTTTATGAGTTATTCCTCCTCTCAATACATACGTAAATTCACTGCTACTTACATTTCTTAACTAATCTTTCAACTTGCTATTGTAAGATAGACATATTTTACTCATTAAGCTACAGTAGTTTAAGAAGACTTTAGGGAATATTTGTGGTTTAAGGTTCAAAGATTATCAGATAGCAGTAGTTTCAGGGGTTTATTTAACCTATGGCTCTACATAATATCAATTCCTTGAATACTATATATACTCATGTCTAAGCCGAGTTTTTCAGCACATTTTTTAATGCAGTTTTTGTGGTAAAATTAGGCGCCTCAGCTGATACTTGGGTCAACTTAATCTTGAATATAAAGTATTTCAAGTTCTGTTCTGTTTTTATTCTTTTCGAATCTTTGAGCAAAATATTCAATAATAATAGTTGGCACCATCCAGTTCTTCTGGTCTAAGGGCCAATGATACAATTATTTATAGAGGCAATTAACTATACATTCCATATCCTCCTCCTATTCCTATCGCTTCTTTCTTGCTCCAGGTGAATAGAAACCTTTTGTTATCCCTTGCACAGCCATTTATAAGTATTCAAGACCACTACATAATGAACCATGGAGGTAGAACTGAACTGAAGCAGTAAACATGTTACTCAGTTACTTAACTTGGATGTCCATGAAAGCATGACCTTAAACCAAAAAATCAAATACTATAATCAGCCTTAGTAGCTAATTTTTTTCTATTGTTAATATATATATATATATAGATTATATAACCTTTTCTATTTCAATTTTTTATGGACATACAATTTATTGAGAGCAATTAAAACAATAGGCTTTTGTAACCCTATTTTTTTTCCCCAATGAAAACAAATTACATGCTATCATGGATAAACACTTTTTATTCTTCAGACTTTCAATGACAGTTGAATTTAAAGTAATGTTTACTTAAGTATTTCTGAAGTCTGATATATGAATTGGGACATATTGAGTCTTCATATTTCTTAAATCGAAGGAACTGGAAATCTTTTTCTCAGGGGGCAGCATCATGGAACTGGAAATCTTACATCAGGAATAACTGCAACCCAAGCTCACAAATCTAACAAGTCATTGATTTGAATCTGGTTCATTTCAAAGGGAACATTCAGCAACAATGTTCTCAGGCATTTAAAATCCTTGAGAAAGTGCAGTAAGGGAGCCAGGCAGCCTTATAGAGAATTGGATATGCAACCAAAATGAAAGAAAGAATTTTAAGTGAAGATGCCAGGCCCAGAGCAAAGAACCAGTAATCTCCTATTCATTCCTGAAATACTTAAAAACAAAGTAGATAAAAACAATGGAGATTACATGAATAATGTGAAACTAAAATGAATTCAGAACTGGGAATCTGTTGTCTGTTCTTAGTCTTTTTGTTTGTTTGTTTGTTTTGGCATCACTGCCCTCTGGTGGTGGGAGTAGGAGGCCCAGCCTTTGCTCCTGTGGAGCGGGAATTGAACCTCCATCCTAGTGGGCCACAGTCCCACGCACAACCATTACGCCACCAGGGCTCAGCCCTGTTCTTAGTCTTTTTGATCCACTAAAACCTGTGTTCCTTTTGGGCAGTGGTTCTCAACCTTAATATAGTTCCTCGTGCTGGTGACCCCCAACCATATAATTATTTCCGCTGCTTCTTCATAATTGTAACTTTGCGACTGAGAACTGCTCACTTTAGTTGACTGCTGGCATTTGAAATACCAGTGACATAGTATCCAGCCTCACAGGAGCACACATTCACCACAGTATGGTGCTAATTTATAAAGATGAATGTTGTAAAGCAGATAATATACAGAGAATAAGAAATAATGATACTGTTCCATTTTTTACTAATATATTTTCAGTACCAAGAGGGTTTCTATATATTAGGATAAGTCAAAAAATATTGCTACAAAATCATAGAAATCATTACTAAATAAAAATCAGAATGTGATTCTGTTTTGTGACACATTTTTTCGGGGGGTAGTTTTTTTTCTTCAAGATGATATTATTTTTATTGAAGTAACATTTAGTAGAAGAAAAACATGTGGTTTTTTTTGTTTGCTTTTATACATCTGTTAAATCTTATGAAGAGCATACACTCATGAAGCTAACATTTGGATCAAAAGATTTCCATTTCCAGCCCCTCAGAAAGTTTCTTTATGTTACCTTTCAGTCAGTTGCTAAAATTTCTATGTACCCACTGTTCTTTCCCCCCCCCCACCTCGTTTAAAAGTCATTTTATTGGGGACTTGTACAACTCTTTATCACAATCCATTCATCGATCCATTTTGTCAAGCGCATTTGTAGATTTGTTGCCATCATTGTTCTCAAGACTTTTTCTTTCTTCTTGAGCCATTGAGCTCCTCATTTTTCCCTTCCTTCCCCCACCCCCCTTTCTCAGGAACCCTTAATAATTTATAAGTTTTTATTATTTTGTTATGTCTTATACTGTCCAATGTCTCTCTTCACCCACTTTTCTGTTGTCTATCCCCCAGGGAGGGGTTTATATGTGGATTCTTGTAATCCTGTTTCCTCTTTCTTCCTGACCTCCGTCCCCCTTCCTGGTCTCGCCACTCTCACCACTGGTCCAGAGGGTTTCATCCATCCTGGATTCCCAGTGTTTCCAGTTCCTATCTGTACCAGTGTACATTGTCTTGTCTAGCTGGATTTGTAAGGTAGAATTAGGATCATGATAATGGGGGGTGTGGGTGGGCATGAAGGAAGCATTTAAGAACTATTGGAAATTTGAAGTTTCATCATTGGTACAGTGCACCTTTACTGGCTTGTCTCCTCCCTGTGACCCTACTGTAAGGAGATGTCTAGTGCCTACAGATGAGCATTGGGTCCTGAGTCTGCATTCCCCCTCATTCACAGTGATGAGAGTTTTTGTTCTTTGATACCTGATACCTGCCCTGATGCCTTCGACACTTGGTGATCACACAGGCTGGTATGCTTCTTCTGTGTGAGCTTTGTTTTTTCTCACCTTGATGGCCACTTGTTTATCTTCAAGCCTTTAAGACCCCAGACTCTATTTTTTGATAGCCAGGCATCATCGACTTTCTTCACATTTATTTATGCACTCGCTATTTTTAAAAATAATTTTATTGGGGCTCTTACAGTTATTCTAACATTCAGTACATATCTGAATCAAGCACGTTTGCGCACATGTTGCCACATATATTTCCAAACGTTTTCTACTTGAGCCCTTGGTATAAGCTCCTCTTAAAAAAAAAAAAAAAAAAAAGCTTTTCTTTCCTCTCTCCCCCCACCTTTTTTTTTTTAAATGAATCATTTTATTGGGTACTCACACACCTCCCCTCATGATCCATACATCAATTGTATGCAGGTCTCATTTGCACACTTGTTGCCATCATCACTCTAAAAATATCCTCCCTCCACTTAGGCACCCAGTTCCAGCTCCCCATACCATCATGTTTATGCACCCACTTTGTCTTCAGCGATTGTGTCAAGAAGGTGAGCATCTCAGATTACCAAATTATTAGAGCAAAGTGTTCTTGTCTTGAGGGAGTTCTTGAGTAGAGAGGTCCATTGTCCATCTCCTTCCTAAATACTAAACCTATACATTGATATACATAGATCTATTTACCTCTCCGTATATACATATATTTATATATGTATTTAGATCTCTTTTGTTTGTTTGTTTTGGGGGGGCGCATCGCTGCCCTCTGGTGGTGGGAGTAGGAGGCCTAGCCTTTGCTCCTGTGGAGCCGCTGCTGGAATTGAACCTCCATCCCAGTGGGCTGCAGTCCCGTGCACAACCACTATGCCACCGGGGCTCAGCCCAATATTTTTGCATTGGTCTTTTTTTTTGGCGTGGGGGGCATCACTGCCCTCTGGTGGTCATGGGCGCTACCCAGTGCTGCTCCTGAGAGCTGCCGCTGGATTTGAACCGCCAAGCCCGCGGGCCGCAGTTCCGCACTCAACCACTTACGCCACTGGAGCTCTTTATTTAGATCTCTTTAAATGTCCTTTGCCTCATAGTTACTTCCTCTATTTAATTTTTCTTTCCTCTTGTTCCACTATCATGTTCAGCCTTCATTTGGGTTTCAGGAATTCCTCTCGGCTACCTTGTCCTTGATCCAGCCCTGCTAGACCTCCTACACCCTGCTCACTATCAGTTTTCCAGTCACTTGCCTTTCCCTTGTCCCTGCATTTGTTAACATCCACTTCTTTTACTCTGCCTTCCTCTCTCCCATGTTCCCCTGGGATTCTAATCCCATTCTCCCTTCTGGCTTGTTTATCCCACCTTTCCCTGCCAGATAGACAGATAGACATGCAGCACCAGATAGACAGTATGCACCAAAATAAGACTGAGCACAAAAAAGCAACAATAAATACAAGAACAACCAAAAGGCAACAGCAACAACAACCAAAAAGCCCCCCTCTAATTAGTTCAAGGTCTACTTGTTGACCTTTGTGAATGTTTTCCAGTCGAGTTGGATGGCATGCCATGCCTGGTCCCACAGTCTATTTTTGGTGTTCCCTGGGGACTTCATTGTTCTTCTCCCCACACTGCTTTGTTGCACACCGCCAGTGTCTGACTTTGGTGTGGTGGGCTCAGGGTGAGCCCGCCATGTGTCTCCAGTGTTGTTCCCCATGGTGCTATGGGTCAGTGAGGAATGTGTCTTGTGGTGGGGCTGGCCCTATGGTCCTCTCTGTGTTGGCTATTCTGAGCAGAAATACTGCCCTCAGGTCTTGGTGGACCAGGATGTGTTTCACTCTTTTTTCCCTCCCTCCCTCGTTGGGTCCTGTGTGCTCTGATCAGAGAAATCTCCTTGAGCTGTAGCTTCAGTGCTGTCCTCTGAAGTGAATTCTTCTGGGGGTGGGAATGAGGGTGGTAGTCCACTTAGTTGGTATTGGGGCTGGCCCTTCAGGCCTCTCTGTTGCTTCCCTGCTTCATGTCAGTGTGTTGTGTTCTTGTCTTGGAGTACCGGAATGAAGTCTGGTCCCTCTTTCCCTGTGGAGATATGAACAACATCCTCCCCTTAGGTGGGTTAGTGTCCTATTCCCCTGGGTACCCAAGTCTTATCTCCCCCCCCCCCTTTTTAATGGGCTACCATATGTATCCCTGAGTTTACTTTGACCCCTGCCATATACCTGGACCTCACCCCAGGGATGTTTCTATACAGTTGCTTCTTCCCTATGCCCTGTTTGCATTTTTTTTTTTTAGCTCACTTCAGTGAACTCATGTTGTACTTGCCCTTTTGTGCTTAGCTTTCTTCACTTAGCATAATTTTCTTAGTTCTTCACATGTGGCAATGTGCTTCATGCATTCATAACTGCTTTCCAGTGATGGATAGTGCTCCATTTTATGTGTGTACCACAGCTTTTTAATCCATTTTTCTGTTGATGGAAATTTGGGTTGTTTCCAATTCCTTGCAATTGTAGACTGCACATAGTTTGTTTCTTGTGTCTTCTGGGTATATGCCCAGTAGGGCGATTGCTGGATCGTATGGTCGCTCAATTTCCATCTGGTTTAGGTATCGCCTAGAGTTCCACCAGCAGTGGATAAGAGGTCCTATCTCTTGCAGCCTCTCCAAGACTTGTTACTTTCTGATATTTTGAACTGGACTATCTTTTAGGGTATTAGGTGTAGCTCATAGTTGTTTTATTATGAGTAGAGATCGGGAACATTTTCTCATATATTTATTGGCCATTTGGATTTCTGCCCTTGTCCTTTGCTCAGGTCCTTTGCCCACCTCCTGAATGGAAAAAAATTTTTTTTTCTTGTTGTAAGTTAGCAGAGTATTGAAGATTTTAGCAATATGACCTTTGTCTGATGTATCATTGCTAAAGATGTTTTCCCAGTCCGTGGGCTGTCTTATTACTCTCTTGGCAAATTCTTTTGATGTATATTTCACTGGTCAATTTGTGCCTCCTCTGTGTATTGTTCCCTATTTTGATAGCCTATGTATTCCGTGAGTCAGAGTTCTCAGATATGTTCCAGTTCCCTCATTGATAGTCCTAATAGTTTGAACTTTTACCTCTAGGTTTGTTATCCTCTTTGAATTTATTCTTGTGCATGGGGTGAATGAAATAAGGTTCTTGTTCATTTTTTCTGCAGATATGTAACCATTTTTCCAGCATCACGAATTTAAGAGGTCATCTACTTCTTAGTTGATATTTTTGGGACCCTTATCCAAGATGAGTTGTCTGTATACTGATGATTTTATTTTAAAACCACTATTCTTATTCCACCTCCTTTTGAAGGTTCCGTGAGACTATTTTAGTGAGAACTTGACTTCAGTCATACACTGACTACAGAGACATGTTTGAACACATTTTTTAAAAATATTAGCTAATACTTGTTTGAATTGGAACTCAAGTAACAATACTTTCTGACTTTCTCATACATGAGGGGGTTTCAAAAGTTTATGGAAAAATTGAATTAAAAAATAATGGAATTTTATATATGAACTTTCTGACGTCCCCTCATATCATACTCTCTAATGCGTTCTCATTTTTGATTTCTCATTTTTTCTTCTTTATAATTTTTTATTTTTAATTGGTTGAAGGTCTATAAAATAAATCAGTTTTCCATTCAGCAATTCATGCCAATTTTTGTTTCATGTTATTGATTGCAGCCCTCACAATTTAACATCAGCTGCTCTTCACTGGTTCTATTTCTAGCTCTTCTCTAGCCCTTGCTACCATCTGAAATTTGTTCTTGGGCAAATAGTGCCCTTTGGATCTTGAATGGTTGATTGGTCAAAGGAACTACTTCCTTACTGTTAATATTTGTCATATAGATCTTTCTACTGATAGTCTTAAAATTGAGCTGTGGAAGTGAGTTCATCCAGGGTAGAAAGGTGACTAAAGGCCACTTTTTAAAAATTTCTATCTGACCAGGAAGCCTGAGTTTTAAAAATTATAGTGGATTTTTTCTTTTAAGATTTTTTTTGTTTTTGTGGGCATCACTGCTCTCTGGTGGTGGGAGGAGGAGGCCCAGCCCCACTGCTGGAATTGAACCTCCGTCCCAGTGGGCCGCAGTCCCGCACACAACCACTACGCCACCGGGGCTCAGCCCTATAGTGGATTTTGTTCCACAGTTTACTTCTACTCTGTCCTGTACTCTCTAAGTGATCCCTTTCTGCACTGTTCATAGTGATGTTCATCAGTTCTGGTTTCACGGTCATGCAGGCTAAGTTTTTCATGTTCCATTAGCCCACTAGATGAAATCGTTTGCCATTTCTTTCATGTTCTGTGTTCCAGGTGGGGAGAAACCAAAAGCTAGACCTTAAAGTGGCCACGCCCAAGATTTTATGGTCTCAGTAGCTACTTACCAAATAGGATGTGGAACATTTTCTTTATGGACTAGATTGTGCCAATTGACCTTGTTGTCCCCTGAGATCATGTTCATGAGCCCTCAGTTTCTGATGACATAATTGCTCAAGGTTTGGTTATGGCCAAGGTTTTTTTAATAACTTTGCATTTTGTATGCTTTACTAAGTTTATGTCTATCTAATCTTTATATGATCATGGGTATACTTTCGTTTTCCTGCCTGTGTTTTACTTGTGTGTCTTTGTATCCACTTTTGTGGATTATTCTTAATCCTATTATTGCAAATTTGTGTATATAGCAATATTTTACATGTTATATTTAATCTTATATTTTGCTCCTTGTCTTCCTTGTCTTAATGATTTACTAACTTATGCATATTGCTTCCAATTTACTCGTTAATGTAATTAACGAGTCTAGTAATTTACCTGACCTAATAATCATCAAATAATGTTTCTTTTTATGTGAAAAACTTTCCTTGACTATTTATAACTTAAATTGTTCCAAAATTATCTTATTGGGAGTTAATATAAATAACATATTATTTCATAGTTAAATCACATCAAGCAGTATTGTACAATTGCTACCACAATCAGTTTCAGAACATTCTTTTCCTCTCTGAATTTGACATTGACAACCTTTAAAATCCCTCTTCCACTTCCGCCCCCACCCCCTCAAAACCAAACCAAACCAAACCAAACACCTTATTTTGCTTGCTATTGCTATAGGTTCAACAAACCTGGGTTTCATATTACTGAAAAGAAGAAAAACATAACACAAATTTAAGAGGGTGACTCCCAATGACATAACACATCTGAGATTATCCCCAAAATGAACAAATACAGAAAATGATGAAAACCAGGACAGGCCTACCATGCATCAGAGGGGGGAATTGACTGACAAGATGTTAATGGTTCAAGTTAAGATTTATCCATTTGATCTTAAATTTCTTTCTTTCAATATCTGTTCCTTTGTGATTAACTTGATTCACTAATTATTAATGTCTTCCAAATTCCATGTTTTTGAAGTGTTTCACAGATTAACCATTATTTAACATTGCATTGTATTCCATTGTGTGTGTGTACAAACGTTTATTGGTGAGCATTAAGCTTGTTTTCTCATTATTCCTGTTGCTAATTGTTCTGCCATGATCATGGATGCGCATATATGTTTGTCATGTCTCATATTTCTTATTCTAGGATATATATCCAGCATTACTGAAGCATGTGTTCTTTGTTTCCAGCCTTGTAAGGAAGCACCATATTGCTTTCCACAGTGATCATACATTTTACAATCCTCTCCGCAAGGTGGGAAGGTTCCAGACTCTCCAAATCCTTGCCAGCATTTGATTTTTTGCTTTCGTTTTTAACTTATAGTTGTTTTAATATGTCACTCTCTAAGGTCTGTGAGCATTTTGCCAAGTGTTTGTTGGCTGCCTGAATGTGGTGAATTTTTTGTTTTTGCTCTTTGTCCATTTGAAAATTAGATTATATTTTTGTTGCTAAAGTGTTAGTTTCATTTACTTTAAAATTATTATAAGTTTAGAGATTATTCTGTTCTCCAATATGTCATAACCAAAATTTATTTTCTGTCTGTTCTTTTTCCATATTTTTGTTGAGTTGTTTTTATGTACATAAGTATAGTTTTAGGAGGTCTTAGTCACCTGTTTTGTCTTCCATTTTTTGTCTTCTCAGTTATATTTTTTTATTGTATTCATACCATATGTTAGGGCCCGTCATTATCTTTTAAGTTTTTATTAATAATCTTTGAATAATTTAAAGATTTAGTTCAGGTCTTTGTTCCATCTTGAATTCATTTTTGTTTATGGTGTGAGAAAAAGGTCCTGTGTTATTTCTCTACAAATAGTTACC
The DNA here is from genome assembly GCA_004026705.1 of Nesogale talazaci. Lineage (NCBI taxonomy): Eukaryota > Metazoa > Chordata > Mammalia > Afrosoricida > Tenrecidae > Nesogale > Nesogale talazaci. The sequence continues at coordinate 64,856 of PVJH01005395.1, read as the reverse complement.
TAAATTTTTTCCATTTCCATTTGTTAGAGACTTTTCTTTGTCTCACGAGTTTTGGGTTTTTGCCAAAGAACAGTTGTTCCATAGGTAGATTTATTTCTGAGTTCTGTTCCATTTGTCTCTGTGTCTTTTGTTATGCTAGTACTAGGCAGTTTTGATTAATGTGGCTAGGTAGTAGTAGATTATGAGTCTGGAAAGACTGAGGGCTGCTACTTCTTTCTTTAGTAGGGTTTTTCTTATCCAGGGTTTCTTTCCTTTATTTATGAGGCTGATGATTATGTAGTTTTCCATCTCTTTAAAGAATAACACTGAAATCTTGATTGATGTTATATTAAATCTGTAAATTACTTTCGATAATAATGATATTCATATAATGTTAAAGTGTTCTTATACATGAGCATCCAGTATTTAATCTTGAGAAACCAAAAGTAGTTGTTGCTCATGTTTTATAATGGAATATATTGGCTTATAGAGATAACATTTTTCACTGTTAATAAGCAGGTGGTCTAAGATTTGATTTTAAGGCTTCGGTGGCCAAAACCAATGTACCTTTTATTATTTTTTCCAATGTACCTTTTAACTTAAGAATCTAATAAGATAAAAAATGGATTGTTCAAAACACCATCAAGTTGAGCAAAAGCCTATTTTAGGGCATTGGGAATGCCTGTGCTTACACAGAAAAACATGTGGGACCGTTTTTACCGTTGAGTCCTTGGTTAGAGTTTGCTATTGGGTACTTGGTACTGAATTGGATGGCGAGGGCTGATTCTACCTAAGTCATTATAATTAATTTTTTCTGTCACTGGTAAACAACTGACATTCTACATATTCATCCCACTTTCATGATTGAAGGGAGGAATTTCGAATTACTTTTTCTAGTAGAGGTGATTATTTTGGTCCTATCAACCATAATGTTCCATAGCATCAGTTGAATCCCGTAAGCAGTGGTGCACAGGAATTAAAGATGCAGTGTTTGAGAAAGTATTTCTCTTCAAAAATTTACAAGAAAACAAAAACAAACCAAAACTCCAAGACAAACCCAAACTATTTTCAGACATATAAAATGGATTCAGAGTAAGCTCAAAACTTCCAGCTATTATCTTAATAGCCAGAAAATATTTACTGGCACACCCCAAAGACTCCAGTAGAATTGTTTTCATGAATTATAATATGAGTTAAATACATTAACACAGTCTCTTGAAAATTGTCAGAAAAATAACTTTTACGTTGGATTGTCCTTACTGATTTCCAATTGTTTCACTAGCTCAGTTTATATTGTTTCTTTTAATCTTCTTACTAGTTTAATTTCTCATTTATCCTGTGTTTCTGGAATGTTGGCTAATAGAGTGACAAAGTATAAATAAAAAATTACTGTTTTCTTTAGGTTTGTTAGGCTCTATGTGTTGATAATATATTTTTAGTTCTCTACTCCAAAAGAGCATTTTGTCTAACCCAGAGGTAATTAATAGATACTACTAACGCTGATGTTGGTCCTCTGATGAAATGGTTCAGAAGTGATAGCTGACTATGGATGACAGCACCAACAACTGTCTGTGGTTTTCCATCTTATTAGAAAGTGACAGAATTGATACCATTGATACTTCCATCTTTTTGTCTCTCTTTCAATAGTTAATGTTGGCTTAATTATTTGGGCCTACAGAACTGTAGAGAACCTTGAATAACTTGACTTTTTCAGTCTAGAACTCAACTAGCCTTTAGCAGGGCAGGGTCAGCTAGAGCAGATAGTAGGGCAATGATTTGAGTTTCCCATTCTAGTCACAATTAATGTCATACGCTCACTTATGCAAGCTAATTAATATATGCTGTGTCCCCAATTTTATTTTTATAAAATTTGTATCACTTTTTTGTATGGTCTATCTTATTAATGATTATAATCTATTAATGTTCTACTCTATGAACAATGATGATTATTTTTGGACAGTATGTTACTTGTCTTTGGGGTGTAATAATATTGCCACTAATTATTCATGTACCTCTGAATTTAACTTCCCCCCAATTATATACTGCTTCATAAAGCAAACTTTTTGTCTTTAATTTTTCAATTGTGTGCATATTGATATACTGAAGTATTTTAAACTCCAGATTCAGTCTGAGTCATGGAAACCTATATGTAGTGTAATCTGATAAAATCGACTTCATTAATACTTCCTCTTATTCTTGCCTTCCACCTCTCATTCAAGGATTAGTGGCTGCTTACTTTTTTCTTTCTCTATAGGAAAAGATGAAATTTTTATTGTGCTTTGTTCCATAAATTCATTTAAAAATAAATTTTCATTGGAAAAAGTGCTTTTTCCCCTCAATGTGTAACTAAGTATTCATTTATTATTTTACTTTAGGTTTGAGTTCTGGGAAGATTTTGAGGAAGACCATGGAAAAGGGCGAGAGAATGGCTACCAGAGTCTTCATAAAGTTCTTGAACCTTTCCTTCTCCGGAGAGTTAAAAAGGATGTGGAGAAATCCCTTCCTGCCAAAGTAGAACAGATTCTCCGCGTGGAAATGTCAGCTCTTCAGAAGCAGTATTACAAGTAAGTAAATTCTTTTTGTTGTTGTATTCTTGGGGCGGACATCACTACCTTCTGGTGGTTGTGGGAGCTACCCAGCCTTGCTCCTGAAGAGCCGCTGCTAGATTTGAACCGCGAAGCCCGTGGGCCGCAGTCCTGCATCGAGGCTCAGCCACAAGTAAGTAAATTCTTACCTGACCTGACTGGTGTTGATATTAATAACATCACACAGATATTTAACAAATCAGCTGCCTTTTTATTGAAGTTTCAGTGTACAATTAAATAATGATTTATGGAGACTCAGAAAGATGAACCTTTATTATTACTGCTTTATAATTTGGAGATGTGAGCAGTTTCAAACTGCTGACTTTATTCTTAGCAACCTAATGTATATCTCACTACACCACTAGGGACTGCCACCAGCAGTTCCTATGGGGAAAGTTTAGTCATTTTACTCCCATAAATATTTGGCGTCTTGGAAACCTGCAGGAGCAGCTGTATTCTGTCCTATATGATCTGTGAGTCAGAATCAACTTGATTGTAGTAAGTTGATTTCAGTATGTTGAAAAGTTAGTTGCACAGTAATTTGCACTATACAAGTCTTCTGAAATTGTACATTAACTTTTGCTGCTAATCTTCCTGCCAGTATATCAGAGGCCTATTCCATATATTTGTCTATTTTTTCTTTACCATTCAATTCTGTCATTTACTGAGCTTCTGCAATATGTCAGACATTCTGCTACATACTGGGAATATAAAGATGACTTTGAATTGCATTCATCTGCAAATTTTTGTAAACATTCTTGTAAAAGTGTTATTAGGTGGCAAGGAAGACAAAGATAAATAATTAAAGCAGTGTGCTTTTTTTAATTGAAGAACTTGAGAAGTACTCAATTGTACAGAAAGGCGAATAGTCTAACTTTCACAGTACTCTCAGGAGACATGGTGATGGACTTGCTTTAGGTAATATTATGTTTAAATTAAAATACTGGGCTTTGGACAGAGAGTGATAAATGATATGCTGTAACAACTTTTAGTTATTATGACGCTGCTAACTATGAGGTTGGCAGTTTGAAATCACCATGGGAAAAAGAAAATACTTTGTATTCCTACAAAGAATTAAAATCTTGAAAAGCCACAAGGGCAGTTCTACATTATCCTATAACCAGTAAGGATTGGGACTGGCCTACTGGCAGGAAGTGAGTGAGACTAGGAAAAAGAGGGATATTTACTACATGGTTTCAACTCTGGAAAGGTAGTATCTTTTAATCATATTTTTTGAAATTTTGGGCTTATTCTCATTGGGTATCTTAAGATAAGTTTAATGCCAAATTTTTAGCAAAACACAAATGGACAACTTTCCAAATCATTGTAGTTTTGTGATAAGTTTTTAGAAATGCCGCCTCACATAAAACTATGTTATTACACCAATAAAACATTTTAAAGAATGTCAGAAAGACAACCTTCAGCGTGAGCTAAGAGGAGGAAGACCATCAACTTGTTAAATGAAGAAACTGATGAAATCCAGACCCTGGTGAAAGAAATCTATAGAATTACTACTGATGTGATAGCTACTGAAGTCAGGCTCTCACATGGTGTATATAGTATTTAAAAAAATTTTTTTTTGGGGGGTATCACTGCCTCTGGTGCGAGTAGGAAGCCTAACCTTGCTCCTGGAGAGCTGCTGCTGGATTTGAACTGCCAACCCAGTGGGCTGCAGTCCTGCACACAACCACTACGCCACCAGGGCTAGACATCTTGGCCTCAAAGTTTCTTGCTTGATGAATGCCAAAAGTGTTGTATGAAGATCAGCTATTTCAAAGAAGAACTGATCTATGAGTCTTTTTTTTTTTTTAATGGAAGGATTTTGATAGTGAAATTCTTTTTCAAGATGAGAAATTTACATAAAATCCAGGGGTATACTACAAATAGCATTAAAAATATTTTATTTGATTTTTAAAAATACTTTTATTAGGGGCTCTTATATCTCTTATCACAATCTATACATTCATCCAGTGTGTCAAGCACCATTGCACATATGGCACCATCATCATTTTCAAAGCATTCTGTTCCCACATTAGCCCAATATCAGCCCCCCATTTCCCCATCCCTCCCCCCTTCCCTCTCTCACAAATTCCTGATAAATTCTAGATTAATATTTCTATATCATATCATCCTCCGTTGCCCCTCACTCACTCTAACGTTGTTCATCTCCCTGGGATGGAGTCTACATTGATCCTTGTGATAGATTTCTCTTTTCTACCCCTACCTCCCTAATTCTCCTGGTATTGCTACTCTCTTTTTCGGCCCTGAGGGGTTTATCTATCCTGGATTCCCTGTATTATAGACTCTTAATCTATAGCAGGGTGGTCACATAGATTGGTGTGCTTCTTCCACGTGGGCTTTGTTGCTTCTGAGCTAGATGGTCACTTGTTTACTTTCAAGCCTTTAAGACCCCAGACTATATCTTTTTATAACTTTTTATATCTTTTTATAACTAGGCAACATCAGCTTTCTTGAACACATTTGCTTATGCACACATTTATCATCAACAATCACATTGGGAAGATGTGCACACAATGTTATGATTTTTAGTTCTTTGATGCCTGATAATTGATCCCTTTAATAACTCATGGTCATAAAAGGTTGGTGTGATCTTCCATGTGCGCTCTGCTGCTTTTGAGCCAGACGGCCACTTGTTTACCTTCAAGCCTTTACGACCTCAGATGCTACATCTTTTGATAGCCAGGAACCACCAGCTTTCTTCACAACTTTTGCTTATGCACACATTTGTTTTCAGTGATCGTGTCTGGAAGGTGAGCATCGTGGAATTCCAATTTGCTGTCTTAATACTAACCCTATAAGCATTGCTTCAATGTATTGCCATATAAATAAATGCATATAGACCAATGCCCTTATTTTTATTCATTAATGTATTTACATATGTATATTTCTATGTCTATACCTCAATAAATAGTTTTGCTTCCTAGTTTTTTCCTCTATTTCCTTTTACCCTCTTTCTGTCTCACTATCATCTTTACTCCTTCTTTGCCTCTCAGTAATTTCTCAGTTTACTGATGCTGCACTGCTACCAGGGACTCTACGGCCACCTTGCCTACAAAATTTAGATTCCTAGATCTTCTCTGCCGAAGACATTGTTTGTTTGCTGCTCCCCTCCCCCTGTTTCTTTCCTCCCCAAGACCCCCTCTCCCCCAATTGATGGTCCCAGTGCTTTCTCCTTGGGCTTTTCTCATGCCTATCTTTTATAGGTAGACAAAATATCAACAATCAAGACAAAACACCCACCAACCAATAGACAAACAACAGCAACAATAACATAAAATCAAAACAACCCTATATGTAGTTCCAGGTTTATCTGCTGACCTTTATGACTGTATCCCCAGTGGTCCTTGTGTCTTCAAGAACTTCCCCTCTTAGTCCTGACTTAGCACCCTTGCTGGTCTGTTATGTTCCTTTCCTGTTCTGCTCCACTGTGGGAGGGTCAACACACTCAATCCCCGTGTTGAGTCACCAATATTTTCCTCTGTAGCACCATGTTTCACTGCAATGATGTCATTTTTTAAGCGTTTGTTGGCCCTAAGTCATTTATGTGCCTTAGTTGCTTGAGCAGGCATGTCATCCTCAAGACTTGGTGTGCCTAAATGGGGTTGAGAATCTCTCTCTCTCTCTTTCACTTTCTCTCCCTTTCTTAGTTTGTTCTCCTGTGCTCTGGACAGGTTGACCTTTCTCGGCATGTAATGTCAATGTTGACTTCTATAGCACATTCTTCCAGTGAGGGGATCAGAATTGCATGGATTGGGGCCAGCAATATTTGAAGTAATAATGAATTTAATGATGATGGTTTTATGGAAGTAATTGAAATAGGACAAACCTTGGATTTATTACTACAAGTCAAAAAGCAAGGTTCAAAGTAGTGCTTCTGAATGAATCTCCTGGGCAAGTTGAATTCAAGGCACATAAGTAATAAGTATATGAAGACTTTTGGGATGCTAAAGGGATAATCGTGATAGATTTTTTTGTAATGGACTCAAAATGATAATGGAAGCTATTAGGAAGTAGTTTTAAGAAAATCAGAACACACATTGGTTAAAAAAAACATTTAAAAATTTTAAAAATGCAGCTGAGCCCCGGTGGCGTAGTGGTTGTGCGCGGGACTGCGGCCCACTGGGACGGAGGTTCAATTCCAGCAGTGGGGCTGGGCCTCCTACTCCCACCACCGAGAGCAGTGATGCCCCCCCCCCCAAAAAAAAACCCCCCCAAAAAAAACCAAAAAACAAAAATTTTAAAAATGCTTATATTGGTGAGAAAAGGGTAGAAAAATTGTGTCGAGGTATTTTTCACATCATGACAATGCATTTGCTCATTCTCAAAGGTAGCAAGGACTATCTGTCCTATGAGGATATTTTAGGAAATTCTTACTCCATCATCCTACAAGTCTGATCATGCCCCTTCTGATTTTTTTTTGCTCCCCAAATTAAGGAAAGAATATTTTGAAGAAATAAAATTTGAGTCACTTGAGTATACCAAAACTGCTTTTACTAGTTGTCAATTAAAAGACAGAATTCTTTTGGAAAAGGTATTAGAGATAGAGACATTGCCTTAAAAAATGTGAAGAGCTAGATGGAGGATCTAAAAGGTAACAATAGCATCATATTTTTATATTTTCTATTGAATAAAGATTTCTGTGATTTTTGTAGCAATACTTACATTATCGTACAATATCTCTATTACTCATTTTCAAACACAATTTTGCTTATTTAGATCTAAATGAGACCCATTTGCTATAATTAACAAGTCTTAACTTTATTTAAACAATAGATTTATATACACCCCACTCCCCCTTTCACCATTTGAGTGAAGACAATGAGCCTATAATTTATAGATTTTTCTCACTGTATTTTGGTGATACCATTGTTATAACATTATTTTAACATTTTCCTCTGAACTCTGTGTTTGATTTACATTTGTAGATAAGTTTACTGATTTGATTTTGACTGAGAATCACAAGTGTATTCTTTCACCAAAATTTTACTTTATTTTTATATTATAGCTCCTTCTGATAACATCAAAGAAGTATTAATTCACTAAAGTGAAACTGATTGCTGTCTATGTGACTGCAACTCTTTAGGACAGAGTTGAACTGCTTCATAGCTCTTCCAATGCTGTAATCTCCATGGGAACACAATGCCACATCTTTCTCTCATGAGGCAGCTGGTGGACCTTTTGGTTAGCAACTGAGTGCTTTAAACACTGTGTCACTAGGACTTCTTGTTAATTCATTAGGGATTTTCAATGCTAAATTTTATTAGTATCATTAATATAGCTTCACTATCTGTTGGAATTAGTGAATTTGATCATTTATTAGCTGAAATACTTCTATAAAAGAAACTTCCCCAAAAAGAAACTTCCTTCAAAAAGTAAAATAAATGTTAATTCTCTCTTCTTAAATTATTTTATTGGAGACTCATATAACTCTTAGCACAATGCACATACACTCATGAAACCAACATTTGGATCAAAAGGTAGGACATTTCCAGCCCCTCTGAAAGTTTCTTTATGCCTTTCAGTCAGTTGCTAAACTTTCTAGACACTCACTGTTCTTTTTGTCCCCCTTTTAAAAATCATTTTATTAGGGACTTGTCCAACCCTTAATACAACCCATGCATACATCCATTGTGTCAAGCACAGTTGTAGATTTGTTGTCATCATTCTCAAGACATTTTCTTTCTACGTGAGCCCTTGGTATCAGCTCCTCATTTTTTCCCCTTCCTCCCTCCCCAGCCCTCCCTCCCTCATGAATTCTTGATAATTTATACATTATTGTTATCTTGTCATGTCTTATACTGTGTGACATCTCCCTTCTTCCAGTTTTCTGGTGTCCATCCCCTTACCCTTGTGGTATCTCTCCTCTCATTATTAGCCCTGATGGTTTTCTCTGTTCTGGAGTCTCTGTGTTCCCAGCACTTATCTGTACCAGTGTACATCCTCTGGTCTAGCCGGATTTGTAAGGTAGAACTGGAGCCATAATAGTGGGAGTGGGGGGAAAGGGAGGAAGCATTAAAGAATTAGAGGAAAGTTGTATGTTTCATTGGTGCTATACTGCACTCTTGACTGTCCAGTTACCTATAAGTGGACTTTGGGTCTCCACTCAGCCCTACCTCTCATTCACAGAGATAAGATTTTTTGTTCTGGGTCTTTGATGCTTTGTGTTAATGTGGTTAGACAGAGAAACAAATCCATAGACACTCGTGTATAAGAAAGAGGTTTATATATAAGAGCAATTGAACATTGAGGAAACAGCAGCCGAGTCCAGTCCATGGTCATAAGTCCAATATTAGCCCATATGTCTGATACCAATCTGTAAAGTCCTCTTCAGACACATGAAGCCCATGCAATGATGCCAGGACAATCACAGGCCAGTGGGTACAGTGTCTTGTGTATCCAGTGGTGGTAGAAGCATCTCAGTGCTTCAGTAATTCCTCTTGATCAATCCCTACCAGGAGCCTCTACATGACTTTTCTGATTTTAGACATCTGGTTCCATCTGCGTAAACCCAATTGACTCCTCTTGGATGTCTCACAGGGAGTCAGCCTTGTGCCTTGTCAGTAGAGTGTCTCTAAGGGACTGAGTAGTAAGTCTCACCTCCCAGGGGAAAATAAAACCGGATCTCCCAGAATTCTCAGGAGAAAGTCATGCCCACACAGATCTCATTGGCTATCTCCAGATTGGCAGGCTAGACTCCACCCCTACACTCTTAATCCTCAAATTGATAACAGATTAGGTTGCCACATGCCTGATACCAGTTCCTGTTGACACCTCCTAATCACACAGGCTGGTGTGTTTCTTACATGTGGACTTTGTTGCTTCGCAGTTCGATGGCTGTTTATCTTCATCCCTTGAAGACCCCACATACTGTATGTATGTACCAGTTTTTAAATCCATTTGTCTGTTGATGGAATTATGGGTTGTTTCCAACTACATTCCCTTGTGAACTGTGCCGTTAGGACCACTGGCGTACAGATGTCTGGCTGTGGATTGTTTCTTGTCTCTTCTGGGTATGCCCAGTAGAGGGATTGCTGGGTCATATGGTAACTCAAATTCCACATATTTTAGTTATGGCCAAATTAATTTCCATAGTGGCTTTACATACCTCCAGGTCCACCAGCACTGGATGAGAATTTCTATCTCACCACAGCCCATATAACGCTTGTTGCTTTCTGATTTCTTGAATTGGGCTTTATTTGAGCGTGGTAGGTGGTATCCCATTGTTTTAATTTGCATTTCTCTTATGACTAATGAGTGGGAACATTTTCTCACATGTTTCTTGGCCATTCGATTTTCTGCCTTTGAGAAACTTCTTTTCAGGTCCTTTGTCTACCTCCTCAGGGAGCAGTTAGGTTTTTTTTCTTGTTGTAAGTTAGCAGAGTATTGTAGATTTTAGTAATAGGGCCTTGCTAAAGATGGTTTCCCAGTCCGTGGGCTCTCTTATTAATTTCTTGGTGAATTCTTGTGATATACACAGGTGATTTAACTTCAGTATATCCCACTTGTCAATTTATGACTCTTGAGGTGTTTAAGAGTGCTGCACTTTGGGGATGATAAAGTAGTGTATTGTAACTGGCCCAGCAAGGTTAGTAGTTAGGCTTCTGTCGGTCGCATCTCCTTTGTTTTTGCCTTCTGTGACAAGAATTATCAGTCTGTTGTCCCCTGCAGTGAATGATAGTTACTTTAGCTGGCAACTGAAGACCTGTAAGAGGTTAGATATTAATTTACTATTTATAATGGGAGATCCTTTAGTGGTTAGGAATTCCTTTTCCTCCCAAATAGTGGTGTGACCGTGGGTGATGAGGAAAGAATATTTAGAGTCCATGAAAATATTAACTGTTTTTCCTTTTGCCAAGTAGAGTGCCTGAATTAGAACGATTACCTCTGCCTTTTGTGAGGCAGTGCCATCTGGGAGGCACTGGGCTTCCCAAACCCAGTCAAGTGAGACTACAATGTAGGCAGCCTGCATCTGTCCTTGTGTGACAACAACAGAGATTCTATGAACAAATAAAGTTAGATCCGGTTTGGGATAGGGTTGATCTGAAAGCTCAGGTCAAGGCAGCATTAGCTCCTCAACTACCTGTGGGCAGGAGTGACTGTCAGATCTCAGTGAGTCTAGGAGCTGAGCGAGGAGTGTTGCCGAGTTCAGGGAGGGAGACTGACTCAGAAATATGTTAGGGTTTTCAGTAAACATAAGGTGAATCTCCTGAATGGGGGTGGGGAATAGTAAAGTCAGGACTCAGTGTGAGAGAAGGTCCTGCAGCCTCTGAATAGAGAACGTCTGGATGGTTCCTCCTAGCATTAACTCAGGAGCTTCTTTAGTATGTGCTGCCCCAGAGGCATGACTGCCAGCTTCTGACTCATATCTAGCTATTTCGACAGATAAGCCACTTGAGAATGGGTGGGCCTCAGGTGTTGAATCAAGACTCCAAGATGCCTTTCATCTGTGTAGAAGAAGAAGCGTTTATTAGGATTTGGTACTGTAAAGGCGGAGACCAAAGGAGTATTTTTTTGGCTTTTGCTAAAGGTTGCCTTAACTAATCAGGAGTAGTCTAAAGGGGCAGTAGCAGTGGTCTCAGCGCGTTCATATAGACATTTAACTAGCAAAGAAAATTTAGGAATTCTGTATCTGAAAAATCTTACAAAGCCTAGAAAGAAGATTATTTGGTCAGCAGTTTCTGGAGTTCCTGTACTGCCTGGTATTGGGGGTGAGGTGCAAACCCAGGTAGGTAACAGATAATGCAAGAGAGGTAGGCCTTTGCACATGACACCTGATAGCTTTTAGAAGCTAAACAGTTTAAAAGCTAGGCTGGATGTTCTAGCGAACTTGCCTTAGATGGACTACACAACAGCAAATTATCCACATAGTGCAGCAAGGTAGATGGCCAGACAGGACAATGTAACATATCTGTGGCCAGTGCTTGGCTATAATTATGAGGGGAATCTCGCAACCCCTGTGAGAGGACGCCCCATAATATTGATAGGCAGTACCTTGTGTGAATCTTACCAAGTGAACGCGAACAGATACTGACAAGTGGAATCTAGCAGAATTGTAAAGAAAGCATCTTTTAGATCAAGTACGGAAAAATGGGTAGTATTAGGGGGAATACAGGACAGATGGGTGTAAGGGTTAGGGACTATGGGGTGAATGGGGACTACGACTTTATTGATAAGTTGTAAATCTTGTACTAAGTGATAGAAACCATCTGTTCTTTTAAAAGGCAAGATACAGAGTTTAGGCTTTACGGTAGGTAAGTGAAATTGGAAATTGGGACAAGATGAGAAGGTGGAAGGTTCTTTAAGGCACATAAGGACAGGCTGGTGATGCGTAGTTATCATAGGCCAGAAGTGTTCCATACTTTCAGGTTTATCCAGTGCAGCAGCAGAATTGAAGAGGTTGTGGATGGGGGATTGTTGACGGAAAGTGTTAACAAAAAGGGAGCTGGGGATGGAGAGGTGGGAAGGATGTGGTTCCACTGAGGCTGACTCCTAGGTTAGAAATCAGATCTCTACCTAGTAACAGTGCGGGCCATGAAGGCTTTACTAAAAAGGAATGGGAAAGAGGGGTGCCCTCTATTTCTGAGAATAAAGGGGAAGTTATTAGGGATTTTGAGAGTTTACTGTCTAGTTCCATGACTGTGACCTGAGAAGAAAGGGAGAACTGAGAAGTTAGCCTCCATTTCCACCTGTAAAGAGACTGGTTTGCCTGCTACTTTGTTACCCTAGCCTCAGGGAGAGATACCAGGGTCTGAGTTCAGGTTTCATCAGTCTTTGTCAGTTGCTAGACCCAGAAGTGCCAACAGCGGATCAGGGCTCGGAGGGCAGTCACTTGTGGCTTGTCACCAAGAGGCAGTTGCTTCTTCAGTGGCCCTGCTGACCATATACTAAGCGAGGCTTACTGAGTGGTTGGGGTTGTGGGCACTGTTAAGTACAGTCCCCTTCCTGGCCACACTTGAAGCCAGGTCCTGGTGGTGGCAGGTGGTGAAAGCTGTTCTTTCTGGCAGTCTTCTGACCCTTCTTTTCTGCTGACCTGAGACGGCTAATAATGTTTGGGGTAGGTGGTTAGCCTTTTGGTGGACTTGGGACTCCTGTGCTGCTTCTGCCTGTACCTCTCGGGCATTAAACACCTTGAATGCCATGTTTACCAGGTCATAGATAAGGGTCTGAGGGCTATCTTCTGCTTTTTCAAGTTTCTTTTTAATATTAGAGACTGACTGCGTTATAAAATGAGTAGCTAGTACAATAGCTCCAGCAGGGAAGGTAGTATCTTGCTCAGTATACTGAATAAAGGCATGTAAGGAATGTTGCCTGTTTCTCACTCAGAAGCTGGGTGATCTTCCACAATTTATCAAAATTTACTGCTTTGTGAGAGATGACTTGCAAGCTGGCCAGTAAGCATTGTATTATATGGTCTTGGTCAGCTTTGCTTTTGTGATCTATAAGGGTGTTTACTTGGTAAATCCAACCCGGTTCATCTCTTGGAACAGATTGGGAGCCTAGTGGCATGATAACATTGGTTAAATGGATTTGACCTGCATGCTGCGGAGCACCTATGAAAACGCACTTCTGCTCATCAGGGGTGAGGGTGGAGGCTGAAACTACATAAAAGTCTTGCCAGGTGAGATCATAAGTTTGTGTTAGGTATTGGAAATTTTTAATAAAGGAGGGGTCCTGTGAGAAAATGGCTAGATGCTTTTCTATCTGAGAAAGATTTGTTAAGGAAAATGGCATGTGGACTTGGATGAGTTCCCTTTGCTCCTGCAGCTTCACAGAGGACAGGCAAGAAGGTGGCAGCAATGGGTGTGGTTGGCAACAGGGGATAGCAACAGAGGAGGCGAGGATGGCTGGGAAAGCAGAGTTTGGGAGGAGGTCTCGGAGGAAGAAGGAGGTCTGAGAGGAGGTAGGTGGTGTTTAGGGACATGTGGAGCAAGGGGGAGGACTGGAAGGAGAGAGAGAGCTTCCAGGTTGTCTGATGGAGTTAGGTTTACAGGGGCAGCAGAAGACGGAAGAGCTCCAACTTGAGCTACACAGGCCTTAGGGACTGAGCCAGGAAAACTTGAGCAGGTTGACACGAGGAAAAGAGGGAGGGGTGGGAGCAAAGGGAAAAGAAGACCTGAACATTCAGGAGATCACAACATTTATGAATTCACTGACAAAAATTGCCAAGGTCACGGAGAATGTTAAAATTGAAAGTATCATTTTCTGGCAATCGAGATTTGTCGTTCAATTAGTATTGTAGCCAAACTTCATTACAGAAAAAGACTATAGATACTTAGGGCAAATGTCTGGAGCCAGGCCCAGCTTGGTTAGTTTGGCCAGTAAGCACCCTAAAGGACTGTACTTAGGGGGGCTTAGATAGGGGGCTCCCCATGGGGTCTCAAACTGCAGGGGGTACGAGCAGAGGAGATGGGCATTCCCTTGTCCCTATCCACACTTGTCAGTTGGGAAATAGTCTGGTAATCCTGAGGGGTGTCTGGGTCAGTTAGGGAACCAGGGGAGAGTTGTGGACTCTCCTGAACAGGAAGGTTCCCTGGTATAGTCCTGCGGCTTTTGTCCAGCAGACAAGGATCTTGAATCAGTGAGAGACACAATAGGGAGCCAAGGTGGGGGCAAGGGGCCTGACCTTTGTGGCCGGTAAAATGGAGTTATGCTTCAGAGTGTGGAGTGCACCCACCTGGGTGGAGCGTAGGTAGGTGTAAATGCCCTAGACTAAGGGGAGTGGTGTGTGAGAGAGAAGGGCAAAGATAAAGACAAAAAAATGGGGAAAGAAGAAGAGCTGGTACCAAGAGCTCAACAGAAAGTAAATGTCTAGAAAAGAATCATGGCAATATATGTACAGATATGCCTGATACAATTGATGTATCAATTGATGTATTACAATTGTAATAAACATTGTAAGAGCTCCCAATAAAATGATTTAAAAGGGGAGGAAAAATGATTCAAAAAGAAAAGACTGAGACTGAGACTGATTCAAAAAGAAAAGACTGAGACTGAGACTGGGGGTGGCGGAGAGAGAAGAAACGGAAATAAAAGTACAATATAGCTGAGCCCCAATCCCTGACTGTGGGACTAGAGGGGTGTAAACCCTGCCCTGAGACCAGGCAGGAGGCAAACTGTGACTGTGTTGAGATAAATTCCTTGAACCAGCTCCAAATGATCCAGGCTCTGGCCAAGACAGTGGCACGGCTAAGGTTAGACCCTAACCAGCCTCCATTGTGGTAAGCCAGAAGCCGCCAACCCTAGTGGATCTGTGTCTACTTATCTTTATAATGCCCCTTCTGTGACCGGGTAGTGTAAAATTTCCATCTTAGTAACTCTTCTGTGCTGATTTCCATCTTATATGTTTTATTCAGTTGCCATCTTGCCAGAAGTCCTCTGAAATGTATCATTCTCAAAGACATTTCAAAAGAAAAGAAATGCTTTATTCAAAGTTTTGACCAGGAGATTTATTTTGGTATGATTATGATTCATATTAATTTAGCCAATCTACCTACTGGAGGACATTTGAATTATTTTAAATACTAAACAAATCTTAAGTTTAGTATTAAATTAGTGTTAAATATTTACATGTTTCTATAGTATATTTTTGTTTAATCAATCTCGTATTATTGGAGAGCTTTTCCCCCCTTTCAGTTTGCAATAATGAGTGCTTCAATGACAGTTATGTGTGTGTATATGCATATATTTATTCTTTTATTTCCTTTTAATATTCTTGTAAGTCATGTGACTTTGAGATAATCAGTAGAATATGAATGTCCTGAACGTTTCTAGAGAAATGAGAGAGTCTAGTTAGGTGATAGGAGACACAAAATACATCTCTCTTTTAAACATTTCTTATGCCTTCCTTGTATTTTTCAGAAATGCTACTGTTGCTAATAATCTTGTATTTTATCATCAATAAAATGTTTATTTACAGGTGGATTCTGACAAGGAATTACAAGGCTTTAGCCAAAGGAACAAGAGGAAGCACATCAGGTTTCCTTAATATTGTGATGGAACTAAAAAAATGTTGCAATCACTGTTATCTAATAAAACCTCCTGAAGAAAATGAAAGGGAAAATGGACAGGAGATTCTTCAGGTATATAAGGTTCTTAATTACTTTCTGAAAAATGTTTTGTTTTCTTTAAGATTACTTTTAATAAAAAAACATTTCTTCCTTGATGATTCTTTTAGAAACCCCCAAAGAAATTTGTAAGGATACATAACTGAAGGTAAATAACTAAATTGAAAAAACAGGAAGTGCTGTGACACGGTTTACACAGATGTTTAAAAAAAAATGTTGTCTTCCCTGGGAATTGCTGGACAGTCAGATTATCAAAGACTTCAGGAAGCTAAAAGATGATATCAATGGTGAGCTCTGTGATGATGGAGAATGTCTTCTGTCTATTTAGTCTCTGATCAGGAGCAGTGGGAAGCTAATTCTACTAGACAAACTTTTGACAAGACTTCGAGAAAGGGGGAATAGAGTTCTTATCTTCTCGCAGATGGTGAGGATGTTGGATATCTTGGCTGAATACCTGACTATTAAGCACTATCCCTTCCAGGTAATAATCCTCCTTAATTACTCATTCTCTTTCTCATTTCGCTGTGTACTTTGCTTGCTGAGCTACCATAATGCAAAAAATGAGTTTTATTTAAAAAAAATAATAAGGGTAAGGTTGTAAAACTCCCTTGTCATCCACAAACCCACCACTATCAGACTGATTCTGACTCAGTAGACCAAAATGTAAATGCCCCAAATAGTTTTCAGCAGCAGTGCATTGTCAGAGATGGGCACTTTATGAATGAGGAAGAACTGTCTTGTCAAAGTAGAGCTGACCATAGTAATGTGGATGGAGGAAAGTTTTGGGGACTTTTCATTTGCTGATAGGCAACTGGAAACATCTGTTAATAATAGGAATTAGGAAGGTGTAAAGGAAAACTAAAAGTCATCAAAAAGTGGAATGACTAAAGACTGAAGTGTACTGGTATTTATTATTTTCAATCAGACCATCTTGAATATTCTGGAAATTCAAGAGAAACGACATTACATCACCTAAAAGGACATCTCAAGATCTATCATGAAGTGTAATACTGTCTGTAATAGGATGATATCTAAAGGACATAATTTCACTGGTCAGAGTGCAGCTTCCATAGTACGAATTTTTCCTTGCTTAGTGAATATTGACCAACTCACTTTGGGCTACTTGAAATAGTGCACCCAGTGGTGTTGCCTGGGGAGGTTCCTCTCTGGTCACAGTGCATTTTTTCATGAAAGTATTTTTGCTTGAACCTCTTTTTTTGTGATGCTATATTTAAGAGAACAGTGTGTGCCTGAGAAATTTTGTTTCCTGCTCAGGGAAAATGTGGCAGAAACTACTGTGATGTTGAATACAGCTTACAAGGGAAAAACTCAAGTTTACAAGTCGTCTTTTTGTTTAAAAAAAGGTGAAATGTCAATTGAGGACAAATCCTGTTCTAGACTTCTATTGACTTCCCCAACAGACGAAAATGTTAACTTGTAGTGCATATGGAACTCATTCCTCCAGGTCAGACTGTTAAATCATGCTTTCTATATTTTGATTCTGAAAAGAACAAAACAGTATGTGACAAAAAAGACCTAATTTGTGGCAGGCGGGGAACTGGTTTTGCCACCACAACAATGTACTTCCCCACACAGCCATCACAGTGTGCCAGTTTTTGTCAAAAAACAGCATGTTTCTCTTGCCTCAAACACCTTACTCACCTGATCTTGCTCCATGCAAATTTTATTTCTGCAAATGCAGAGGGACGTGAAAGGAAAGTGATTTGATGACATAGAAGATGTGAAGTTAAGAAAGGGGGAGGTGTTATCAGCCTCTGAATAGATGAGTTTGAAAAATGTTTCCAAGAATTTGTATTACAGATTTGACAAAAGTATTACGTGTAATGGAGAGTACTTCGATGGCTGTAAGGTTTTGTAAAAAGAAAAAAACATTTTAAAGTGGATGTCATAAGGCAGTAGAATAGCTAAAGTCAATGGGAGAAAGGGTAAAGCCATGGAGCTGAATAGAAAATTTCAAAGAGCAGCAGTCCAAAAAAGCCAAATAAAATGAAATATTCAAAGAT
The DNA here is from genome assembly GCA_004026705.1 of Nesogale talazaci. Lineage (NCBI taxonomy): Eukaryota > Metazoa > Chordata > Mammalia > Afrosoricida > Tenrecidae > Nesogale > Nesogale talazaci. Next base: position 47,183 of record PVJH01005395.1, on the reverse strand, counting down.
CTTGAATTAGAAGACCAAAAAGAGAAAAACATGTTCAGCAAATCTGAAAATGAGAATACTCAAAAATTTCAAACCTCACATTGAAATCTTGAGATTCTATGGGGAAAATACTGAATGATACAGGAAGTATCAAGAGAAGTTGGAAAGAATACACAGAGTCACTGTACCAAAAGTTACTCGTCAACATTCCGCCATTTCAGGAGATAGTATGAACAAGAATCAATTGTGCACAAGGAAGTTCAAATTGCACTGAATGCATTAATTGAAGCAAAGTCTCTAGAAAATAATGAAATACCAATAGAAATACTTATGCAAACTGAAGAAGCACTGGAAGCATCCAATCTTATATGCGGCAAATTTTAGAAGGCAACTACTTGGCCAACTGCCTGGAACAGATCCATATTTGTGCCTATTCCAAAGAAAGATGACCCCATGGAATGCTGAATCTATACAATGATATCATTGATACTGCATGCAAGTAAAAGTTTACAGAAGATCGTCTAACAATGATTACATCATTAACTGGGTACTGCCAGAAGTTCAGGCCAAATTCAGAAGAAGATATGGATATTACTGTTAATGTCAGATGGATCTTGGCTCAAAGCAGAGAATACCAGAAAGATGTTTATTTGCCTTTCATTGATTAGGCAAAGACATTCAACTCTGTAGACCATAATAAACTGGATAACCTTGAGATGAATGGGAATTCCAGAACACTTGACTGTGCTCATTCAGAACTTGTACATGGTTCATGAGACAGTTGTGCCATCAGAACAAGGGAATACTGAAAGGTAATAGGAAAGGTATGCATCAGGGTTATATCCTCTAATCATACTTGCTGAGTCTATTTGCTGAGCAAATAATCTGAGAAGTTGGGATATATGAAGAAGAATGTGGCATCAGGATTTGAGCAAGATTTACTAACAACCTGCAATATGCAGATGGCACAGCCTTGCTTGTTAAAAGGGAGAAAGACTTGAAGCATTTGCTGATGAAGATCAAGGATTGTAATGTTCAAGCATGGACTGCAACTCACTGGAAAGAAGATGAAAATTCTAACGAGGCTAGTAGGTAATAAATGGAGACAAGTTTGAAGTTGTCAAGGATTTTGTCTTGCGTGGACCCACAATCAAATGCCCATGAAAGCAGCATCAAAAGATGCATTGCATTAAGTAAATCTGGTGCACAAGACCTCTTTGGCATAATGAAGAGGAAGGAGGTTACTTTGAGGAATAAGGTGAGCCTGACCCAAGCCATGTTTTTCTCCATTGTCTCATAGTGCATGTCAACATTGGACACCGAATAAAGAAGATCAATGAAGAACTAATGCATTTGAATTGTGATGCTGGAGAAGAATGCCATGAACTACTGAAAGATCCAATATATATGTTGGAAGATGTAAGCCCAGAATGCTCTTTAAAGGAAAAGATGGCAAGATGTCATCTTATATACTTGGATATATTGTCAAGAGAGATTAGACCCTAGAGAAAGACATCATGCTTGGTAAAGTGGAAGGAAGTGAAAAAGGGGAAGACCCTCAAGGAGATGGGATGGCACAGTGGCAGTATCAGTGATCTTGGGCAGTGGAGCAACCATGAGACTGATGGATGACCAGGCAGTATTTTGTTCTATTGTTCATAGTGACCCTATGGGTCAGACTTTGACTAGATAGCACCCAACAACAAGAATAACAGCATGTACAATATTGAAGACTAGGAAGCATCAAAGGAAGATGGAAGAGGATACACAGAGTCACTTGACCAAAAAGAACTTGTTGACATTCCGCCATTTCAAGGGATCTGTATGATCAGTGACTGATGGCACTGAAGGATGAAGTTCAAGCTAAAGGCATTTGCTTTCAGCCCTCTGGGTTTCTGGTGGAACACTTGGGCTGGCCCTATCCAGTCTTTCCCTACTCTGCTACCAGCCAGTAATTGATCCTTGGCCAAATGATGGCTTTTCTCAGTTGGTGTTACCTCTGCAAAATGAGCTATTTTGATTGGTAACTATGAGGTGGGGAGATGTGAAAATGATTACAAAGAGAAATCCTTTATATGTAAGGCATGGAAGTAGTAAGTCTTCAAGATTTAATATATGACATGCTCTCTGAAAAGAATTAGATGTGGCTACTAAACACCAGAGACTCTGGTAAAGGTGTAGTTTGCATACCTGAATAAAATTCCTCAGTACACTTTGCTCTTATTTCCCAGGGTAACCTCTGGGAAAGGTGGAATATGTAATCAGCATTTTTAATATGGCAGGAAAATGTCTCCCAAACAATGTTTTTTTTTTTTTAATGTGTGGGGCTTATAAACTTCATAACCCTGATAATGTTAGCCACATTTGCTATGAAGTCATTTTCGTGCAGGATCTCATTATTAAGGGTCTCTAAATGTGGAAGCAAGGAAAGTTACTAGGCAAAGATTGAGCTGACATCTTTCTCCCTGTAGGCCCTTAAAGTCATTCTGATTCTTCAGTGAACCAAAGACAACCCTTTGGATCCTAAACTTCTAATCTTGAGTTTGTAATTGGAGAGCATGGCAAGTAGGGTGTGCTGTAAGCACAGTCCTTTACCAGCGCATTCTGGTTATTTTTACAGAGTGTGTTGGGGTGATAAAAGCTTGCAAGTCTGTTGTTCTATTCTGGTATAGCTGACCTTAATACCTTATGATTTTCTTGTATATTTTTACAGCGTCTGGATGGTTCTATCAAGGGAGAGATCCGAAAGCAGGCACTGGATCACTTCAATGCAGATGGGTCTGAGGTATATGATGCATGGCTTTGATTTGGGGGCAGTTTGGACTCTCTATAAAAGGGAAGGTTTTCCAGCTTAATGCCTTTTGTTTCTGAAGCAATTTATTATGCAGTTCTTCTGCCCCGAGGAGGGGATGAGAAATAGCTCATGTAGAGTATGCCTGTTAACTTGTTTGCTACCTCAGAAGGCACATACGTGCTTGCTTATCTTACTGTGCTTGATTAATCAAAGAGTCCTTTTGGTATCAACCACATGTTCTCTACCTGCTTTCCAGCTACCAAATTTCTGTGTTTGGGAGAGTAGCAAGGGAAGGATAGGAAGTCAGTGAGGGTTGTCCAGTAGGGTGAATTTTGATGAGTTACATAACAATGAAGATTCTGAATTTATACGTTTTGGTCACTGGGTCTAGCAAAGTACATGTTCCATATCTTATTTGATACGCTCTGAATTTGATGTCATTGAAGATTCTTGCTTTGGCCAATAACAACTGTTTGGGCTTTTTTTTTTTTTTTTTTTGTCAGTAAGTGCCCTCTTTAGATTTGGCATTTTAAAAAATTTTGGTTTGATGCATCGGTTAAAGAGTTACTAATGGGAATGAGCCCCGGTGGTGTAAGTGGTTGAGTGCGGGACTGTGGCCCATGGGCTTGGCGGTTCAAATCCAGTGGTGGCTCTCAGGAGCAGCACTAGGCATGACCACCAGAGGACTGTGATTCCCCCCCCCCCCCAAAAAAAAAAAAAGAGTTACTAATGACAAACCAGAAACTATGATAACATTATAGTTTGTACATACCAGACCAAACTCATTGCCATTGAATTGATTCTCTTCGTAACCCAAAAGGACAGGGTAAACTGTTTCTGTGGGCTTCCTAGACTGTAAGTCTTGAGTAGAAAGCCTGCCTTTCTCAAGCAGAGGGGTGTGGGTGGTTTTGAACTTCTGACCTTTGGATTAGCAGTCCAGTGAGTAGCCACTGTGGTTCCAGGGTGTAATTTGATATGTAGTTTGTGCATATCAAAGTATTAAGAACCATAGGACTGGAGAGAAGTGGAAGAGAAGCGATTTAATGTAGACAAAATAGAGGAACCCAGAAATAGAACTAGAAGTGTTTCATAGAAAATGTTAGAATTTCCAGAACCCAGGCCTCTATTTTGTGTAGGTAAAACAGACTTAGCTCTCTACTTTCCTACGATATGTAACAAACTTTTTTTCTCTATGTCGTTGCTCCAGATGGGAATCGCTTCTGCTTCTAGACTCACAAGAAAATCTTATACAAGTCTGGCTACTGCATTTGCCTAGAATTTTATTTCTTATTAAGGAGTTTTGGACACTAAGCTATTTAGAAACAAGGATAGGAATGGCTAACAGTATAAGGAATTAAATTATTAAAGACAATCACTGAATAATTTCCATTTCTCCTTTCCCTCCCTTCTCTGTTTCTTCAGCTGTGCAATCATAACTAAGACATACTTCATAAAATTGCTGTAAGGTTTAAATGCCTAGCAGTTTCATACTCAAGAAATATTACCTATTCTTTTGTTACTTAAAAAATTGCTTTTGGGCTGAGCCTCGGTGGCGTAGTGGTTGTGTGCGGGACTGCAGCCCACTGGGATGGAGGTTCGATTCTAGCTCCACGGAGCAAAGGCTGGGCCTCCTACTCCCACCACCTGAGGGCAGTGATGCCAAAAAAAAAATTGCTTTTGTATTCCCTCCTTTTAATGTAGAAAGTAGGATGTGTGTCATTATGAAAATCAATGTTTTATATGTTCTTTACTTGGAAAAAACCTCGTTGTTGTGCTGTCTAGTCAGTTCTGATTCATAACAATCCCTGTGTACTGCAGAATGAAACACTGCCCAGTTCTGCTCCATCCTCACAATCATTTGAGCTCATCATTGCAACCACCATGTCATTCTGTCTTCTTAGGGTCTTTCTCTTTTTTTTTCTGAGCCTCTACTTTTGTTTTCATGATGTCCTTTTTCAGAAACTGGCCTTTGCTGGCAACATGTCCAAAGTCCATGAGATAAAGTCTCACTGCCCTCATTTCTGAGGAGAATTCTGGCTGTACTTCTTTTTTTTGTTTGTTTTTGTTTTTGGGCATCACTGCCTCTGGTGGTCGTGCGCGCTACCCAGTGCCCCTCCTGAGAGCTGCTGCTGGATTTGAACCGCCACACCTGTGGGCTGCAGTCCTGCACTCAACCACTTACGCCACCAGGGCTCAGCCCTGGCTGTACTTCTTCAAGGCAGATTTGTCTTTCTAGAAGTTCATGGTACTTTAAGTATTCTTGAAATAGATGAGTGTTAGCCAGTTCTTTTTCAGTACAGTAATCTGTACATCTCTTCTATATTTATTCAATATTTTGTCCATAGAATCCTTTAGTATTACAACTAGGGACTTCATTTCTTTTTTCATAACTTTCAGCTTGTGCTAATGCTGAGCATGTTTTAAAAATTAAAATTTCATTTTGTCTAGCTTCAATCGATGACCCTCTTACCTTAGATTGGATACAGAAAGAACATAAATTTTCCACCATTTTCTGCAATTTAGGTCAGCTTTAAATTAGAAGAGAATCATTCAGAGAAACTATTTTTAAAATGCTCATTTAAAAATTTGGAAGGAAATCACTTCTTGGCCTTGTGGCTAAGATCAAGTGTAAGAATTTGGAGGGGACAAAAGTAAAAGAAAAATTGTACATAATCCTCATCTCGAAGACAACTTGCTGTTAACATCATTTAAGTTATTTACATTCCTACTGAGATCAAGCTACTTAGACTTCTTTGTTTCTGTTTTCATTTTAAATTACATACTGAACATCTTTTCCCATGTTATTAAAGGTTTTCAAAATCTCAACCCAGGCCATTGTGCACCTTGCCATTTAATTTATTTGTGAATGTTTGCTTAATGTAATATGTGCATTTTATAAAGATGCTTGAAGTATCTTGCTGAATTTTCCACATAGCTTATACTAATAACATTTGTGGATGAGTATTTCCATTTTAGTCTACCCTTAGTATTAATGAGTCTCACAATTTAAAAATCTTTGTTTTTTTTGGGGGGGGGACATCACTGCCCTCTAGTGGTGGGAGTAGGAGGCCCATGGAGCTGGAATTGAACCTCCATCCCAGTGGGCCACAGTCCTGCGCACAACCACTATGCCACTGGGGCTCAGTCTTTGTTCATAGACAAAAATGAAAATTTATAATTCACATTATCATTGAAGAAAGGTGTCATTTATATCTTTTTATTATTTTATACTCCAGCTACTATGTAAGTTTTAGGAATCTAGCCGAATCCATTAACTTACTTGTAGGCCTCTTCAGAGTCATATTAAAAATATGTTTTTGCTTATTTTTTTTACCCAAAGGTTTAACAGACCCACCTTCTCATCAGTACTTGTCACAAATAAAAGTAAAATTGATTATGCTGTAGTATAAGTTTTCAAAGCCAGTCATATTCTCATTTGACAATTTCTATGCAAATTAAGTGAGATTTTACCAAAAAAACTATTGTTGAGAATATAGATAGCAAATATACACCAATTCAGCAGTTTCTAAAGATACAATTTAGTGACACTGATTAAACTTTTTAAGTTGTGTGATCAATCCTCATCCTTTTCTGAGTGGTTCTTCCATCATTAACATGATTAATTGTCACTTAAGTTACCTACTGAATCATTTTGATCCCATGTAGATAACTCTTAAAAGAGTATAATGTTCAAGGCAGACCCATATTTACTAGTTAAGATAAACCGTTTGGCTCTAAGAAGACTGCAGAGAATGTTTTTGGTATAAGGTTCAACGATTATTTTAAGGTAATAATCTCATGAGTTCATTTACCTCCATGACTCCAGAAAGTCTAGAGTCTATGAGAATTTGAAACTGAAACCAGTTACAAATATTTGACAGGACAAAGCTAACCTTGATTTTTGATTTTTCCATCACAGTAAACCCCCTTTTCTTCCTTCCTCCAGCCCTGGTAGGCCCTAGTAATCATTGTTCTCTTTACATTTCCCTTCTCTTGCCTTTTTATATAAGTTAAGTAATATAATATTTGTCCTTTAGTGAGTAAACTTAGTTCATTCTGGGTGTTTTTAAGCATCAAACATATTGTGGCATGTATCAACACTTCATTTCTCTACTGACTGGGTATTATTCCATTGTTATAATCAATACATTTTGTCAATCTAATCATCTGTTGATGGGTATATAGGTTGTTTCTTATCATTTGACTATTGTGAATTGGGCTTCAGTGGCCATTCTCTGAGTTTCTGCTTCAAGACTTTTGGGTGTCTATTTAGGCATGAAATTGCTAATTCATCTGATAGTTCTTACTGGGGTTCACAATTATTGCCCAGGGAAGGAGCAGTCGGTGACAAACTACCTTAGATATATCTGCTACAATAGATTTCTGTAAAATGTTGAAAAGCATAGATGCCACATCAAAGACTAGTTACTTCATATACATGTGAAGTGGAACAATAAGGAAAACCAAAAAAGAAAGTCAGTTGACAATAAATATGTAGGTTTATTTTTAGACTCTCAACTTCATTGATGTATGTGTCCATTGTTGTACTGTTACTGGTTTGATTACTGGCCATCAAACATACTTTTTTTTTTTTTTAGGCATCACTGCCCTCAGGTGGTGGGAGTAGGAGGCCCAGCCTTTGCTCCTGGGAGCCGGAATTGAACCTCCATCCCAGTGGGCCGCAGTCCCGCGCACAACCACTACGCCACCAGGGCTCAGCCCCAAACATACCTTTGATGTTAGACCAAAGCACTGTGTGGCTGACAAGTGGCAGGACTTTAATATACACAATCACGTGCTCTATTATCAGAAACCTTAATTTTTTTTTTAATCTTAACTCTTTCACTTCTTTCTGTCTCATACAGTTTATTCTTTTCCTCTGCTCCATACCTTCCTGCTTACTCAGATGCAGGAAAGAGGATGTATGCCTCCCTGACCTCTTTTGGGATAAGTCAGTGCCTAGATATTTTACACACATGGTTTTTGTTTTGTTTTGTTTTTGCTAAACCTCCTCTGGTTTCCTTTTTGCCTATTGAGGATCATGCTTCTCGGCATTTCCAACATGTAATCTATTCTCCTTAGTAGACAGAAAAATGAATAGATATAGAACAACACAACAATCTTGTTTGTACTGACTCTTACCAGGATTGATCCACCTTCACCCAGAAAATAAACGTCCAAAGGACCTTCCTAGAATAGTTCTTCATTGATTCAGTTTGTTTTCTTGTAAACTTTTGCGTACTAGTTCCAACCAGAGATAATTTTCTGGTTGCCACTACTTTGTTATACTATTCTCTCCCCTAATTTACTCCACTAATTCTCTCCTTTTTTTAAAACACTCTGCCATTGAGTCCTTTTTTTTTTAAGCTCCCATAAAGTCTGTCCATCATATCTCACTTTTCTCCACATCTGCAGAGTTTTCCAGGTGTCAAGGCTAATTGGATTGTGAAATGGTCTCAGAAAAGGTCACTCACTAAGATAGTCTATTGCATTTTATACAGGATTTCTGTTTCCTGCTCTCAACAAGGGCCGGTGGCCTTGGGATCAACTTGGCTTCAGCAGACACAGTTGTCATTTTTGACTCTGATTGGAACCCTCAGAATGACTTGCAGGCCCAAGCCCGAGCCCATAGAATTGGTCAGAAGAAGCAAGTGAGTAAGAAGGAACTTCTGGATATGCTTCAACCTGGTGGAGAAGTCAGCCCTTTTCTGATAATTTGCTATTATTTCCCCAAGGGGAGATATCTGTTTGTTAACAGAGTTTAGAGGGGATTGCTTTTGTTCCTGAGGTAAACTTTTCTTTGCTATTTGCAAAAGAAAAGTACACGACTAGTAATTCTATGAGTTTATCTTGTGAAGAATATGTGCATCTTATGTGAACTATTTCTTACTTTAATATGGAAGAATTATTAAATATTTTAGTATGTTTGTGTTTGCCTTTTTCACATGTGAATCTTGTAGTCTGCCCTAGCACTAATTAACCTCCTACATGTCAGTCTTGAATAGATTCAGGTTGGATGAAATGTTCCAATAATGAAACTGAGTCATCTTTACTAGTATTTTTATTATTGGAACAAGGCTATGATGATTCTTTATTATGAGAGTGTGACCTGTTGCAGATACTGAAATATATTGCATCTACTTAAGCTGTTTGCTTAGAGAAACAGCATACTGTGATTTAGAGAGGACCAATCCTTTTTATTTTATCCTTCCTGCATCAGATTTTAGTATAAAAATTATTTTCCTGCAGGTAAATATTTACCGCTTAGTTACAAAGGGAACTGTGGAGGAGGAGATCATAGAACGAGCCAAAAAGAAGATGGTATTGGACCATCTGGTAATCCAGCGCATGGACACGACGGGCAGGACTGTCCTGGAAAACAACTCTGGGAGGTCCAAGTAAGTGTCAGAGAGAGTGAAGTAAGCAGAATTAAATCTGTAGCACATCATCACTGATGTCATTCACTCTCCTTAATAGGATTCTCTGTGACAGGCATTAGTGTATTAATTACCTGGACAAGGCCAGGGTAAAACTGTAAGGAGATGGTGTTTTTATTTTATTTTGCACATGCTCTCTCTTGTACTTTAACCCTGCCCTCTTATGTGCATACATGTTTTCTGCTACCTCCTCTTCCTTTCTTGTACCTTTTCCACTTTCTTTTTATCTTTCTATGTGTGGTGTGTGGTTCCAGTGATAGCTTTGAGATTTCCTAAGGCAAATCATGCTTTTGACTCTAGCACTGAGAACTGGATTGAAGTGGCATGCTATTTTCCTATCTCTACCAATGTTTTGTTGATTTTATTTGGTTTATACTGGAGTAAAAAAAAAAACATATAGAAGGAAAGTATTAAACTTTTCACAGATTTCATAAGATCCATCACTTTTATCTAGAATTTAAATTTTGAGCAGATTACTGTGTGTTAATACTATGGTCAGTCCTGCAGCCTGACTGAATGCACATCAGCTCCTTCTCATATAGCGTACTTCCAGATAATTTTTGCTTTAAAGAAGAACCTAGATTATTGTTTTCTGAAGTGGATGACACTGTACCCGGAAGATGCTGGACCAGTTTGTGTGTGTGTGGTGGGGGAGGCGGGGGGGGGAGGGGGTGCAGGAGAGGGCTGCAAAAGCAGATATATCTACACTTTATCTTGGATTATTATTGTCAATAGTATAAAAAGTTTTTAATTGCCAGGGGAGTTACTGAGTAAATTTCTCCTCTAAAAAAGGGGGCAGTAGGTCAAATAAGTATGGGAAGCTATGCCTTAGATGAGAAAAGTTTGGTACCAAAATTGAGAAGATTGAAAATTCTAGCGAATGATTAATTTCTGAGATAAGGACAGAGGAAAACGAGAAGTCCCTTCTTTTACATTGACGAGGTTATCTTGGTGTTAACTATGTAACAGATCAACCAGCTGAAAAAGAATTTAATTTTATGTTGTCTCTGCTAGGGTAGGATTATCAGCACAGACTTAATATCTTGATAAATAATAGAATATTTGAGAAATAATTTTTTGCGGGGGGGAGAAGAATGTATGTTTTCACGCATAATTTGACACCTTTATAAAACATAGATACTATGAAATAGAACTCCGTACAGAAGTGTTTACATTCATGAGACTACAACTTTCTTTTAATTCAATAGCTCGAATCCTTTTAATAAAGAAGAGCTGACAGCTATTTTGAAATTTGGAGCAGAGGATCTCTTCAAAGAACTTGAAGGGGAGGAGTCAGAGCCTCAGGTAATTAATAATGAGAAACATTATTTTTGATAGTTAATGAAAATTTTAGTTTTCTTGGCAGATTTTAGGGCTGTGTTGAGGCCTTTATAAAGAAAGAAGATTTGGGTTTCACATTTTTCTTTTGAGTCAGAGTTCTTATTAAATCAAATATGAAAAAATGAGAAAATATATGAAGATTCTGTTGTTTGTTTTGTAAAAATTCCACTCCCCCCCTGTGCTTTCTAAAGTTTTTTCTTGTCATTTCTATCAATAATATTTTGAAGTTTAAAAGTAAATAATACAGTTCTAACATTAAACAGAATATCATAAAGGAGAGCTGTTATTTTTAGAAAACATTTTCAGGGATGCTGATCACTATTGTTGCCTTTTCCCCTAATGTGTTGATTTTACTCTTAGGAAATGGATATTGATGAAATTTTGCGCTTGGCAGAAACTAGAGAGAATGAAATATCAACAAGTGCAACAGATGAGCTTTTGTCACAATTTAAGGTATGAAAATCTTTGTGGAAGAGAGCCCTCAGCATTGATGATGGGTTCATAAAAATTAATCTCTATGAGTACTTTCTTTTCCTCTACCTGAACGGACGCATACCCTGATAATAACATGTTGCTTGTGTTGGTTCTGTGGTCCTTCCAGCCATTGTGTGGTTCTTCCTGCCTAGTTAGTGTATAGAGGAGAAAAAAAATCAATGAAGAGTGTCTGAGAGGATGTTGTCAGTGGAGTAAGTAGTATGAACTCTGGGGTGACTAATAGATATGTAGGAGACATTAAGAGATTTGATGTCAAAGAAAGATTGAATATTAAAGGTATAAAAATTAGGCGAACATTCAGAGACTTTTGCTCAGTTTATGGAAGTGGCTTTAGGAAAGAGCATTCAAAAAGTTTGTGGAAAAACTCTATTTTTCTAAAAATTTTGAAGTCCCTGATGTTTTATTTTTTAAAGGAAAGAGGTGGTTCAGTACTGGTTTGTTAATTTGTAACCACAATCTAGCTCTTGAAAATGCATACACTTTGATGGTTTTCTTTTGGGGATACATTGAGTTAATGAAGAACTAATATTCGGCTGAGCCCTGGTGGCATAAGTGGTTGAGTGTGGGACTGTGACCCACGGGCTTGGTGGTTCAAAACCCAGGGGCAGCTAATATTCAAGAATATTGAAATGATAGACTATTATTCCAGGTTTTTTTCCTCTCCTTGAGTTTTGTGCATTATGTTTTCATTTTTATTCCTAATACTAAAAAACAGAAACTCACTACAGTAAAGTCAATTCCAACTCATGGAAACCCTGTCGGACAGTGAAGGACTGGTCCCGTGGGTTTCTGAGGCTGTAATTATTGGTTGTGCTGGAAAGCCTTATCTTTCTCCCACGGAATGACTGGTGTATTCAAACTGCTGTGACATAGCAGGTCATTTCCCATTGTATAACCACTGTGCCATGAGGGCTGCTTTTTCTAACATTCTGTAGAGTATTACGTAATCATTATAGACTTTACCTTTGTGCTTTATTTGGTAAAAATAAAGAAGACAACTGGTTAGAAAGTTTAAGTGCATTGTGTTAGGGTTAAATGAGCTGTATTCAATAGCAGTTTATAATTAATAGAAATGTTCATCATGGATGCCATTAAATATTTAAGATTTTAATAATTTCCTAAATCTAAGTTTGCCAGATAGTGTCCCTTGATTAGGAAATGCTTATGATCAAACAGTAAGACTTGAGATGAATAATATCTTTGTCTTTGTTTCCTTACTTTTCTCTCCAAAATTTCTGATAAATGTGAGGATGTTGATTGGGGGTATGGTAGAGGAGAGGAATAGAAAACTAATGTGTATGCTTATATCAGCAAGAACTCTATTAATATTCAAAATATTTCAATATTAACACTGAGATAAAAAGTATTTTTGTTGGTGGTGTGTTAAGAGATGAAGAAATGGGTTGTTTTGTTTTAAGGTCGCCAACTTTGCTACAATGGAAGATGAAGAAGAGCTGGAAGAGCGTCCTCACAAGGACTGGGATGAGATCATTCCAGAAGAGCAAAGGAAAAAAGTAGAAGAGGAGGAGCGCCAGAAAGAACTGGAAGAAATTTATATGCTGCCTCGAATTCGGAGTTCCACTAAAAAGGTGATTAAGTGAGATGAAAGATAAAATAATTTTTTATGCTGTGAAGGCTGCAGAGGTGTGCTAGTTATCTAAAGAAGAGGGTGCAGAGCAGAGTTACTTCACAGAACACTGAGTAAAGGGGAATGGTAAAATGCGCAGGTCTCATGAGCACACTGAGCAGACATTTGGTCTTTGAAATGGCTGGAATGGTTCTGAACTTAACAGACATTCATATTTTGCCTTTGAGATTAGATCCACTAATTCTAATAATCTGGTTCTAACTGGCACTGACATCTACTTTTATTGATTCAATTCTTTTTTTCCCTCCTCCGCCCCTTAATTCTTTTTTTAAAGCATGTCGTTAGCACCTCTAATAAATGATTGCTTAGATTACATAACAACTACAGAAAGTAACAGACAAAGGCTTCACAGCTTACAGAACACCATTGCATGCATTAATTGGATTTGTGCAGTAACTTAAAGTGGTAGAGCACGTTTTAATACCCTGTTTTGCTGGTGATCCTAGAAAGTCAATATTAGCTACTATTAGCTACCATGTACTAAGACTTGCTGTGAATCAGGCATAATTCTAAATGTTTTTTCATTTACTGATTCATTTAATACTGGCAGGAAAACCATTTATCAATAGAAAGCAAAGCCACAAGAAGGTAAAAAGTAACTTGCTCAGTGATATAAGCATGAATCTGGAATCCAAATACTTTAATTTTAACTTAGTTTTCTGAATTTATACTCTGAATGTACAAATATGCCAAGCATGTTTTTCTACCTTATGTTGCATGTACCTTTAGGAAAATTTATGACAGTGGGAAATTCTGAGCACAAAAGATGCCCTGATCATAGCCAGTAGGCCTCTTGGCATTTGCTACAGTGTGCTTTTCCTACCACTTTCAGGCTCAAACAAATGACAGTGATTCTGATACTGAATCTAAGAGGCAGGCCCAGAGATCCTCTGCCTCTGAAAGTGAAACAGATGACTCTGATGATGACAAGAAGCCAAAGCGCAGAGGACGCCCCAGGAGTGTGCGGAAGGACCTTGTGGAGGGATTTACTGATGCAGAAATTCGGAGGTTTGTGACAGGTCCTGCTCTCACCGGATCTTATTGGATCCCTTGTTTTGACTGCATAGGTAGGCTAATACCTACAAGAAAGCATGAGAAACTGAGGCTTCTCCTGAATCTCCAGGGTTTACCTCAATTCAGATCATTTTTCTCATGCCTTCTTGTTCCCCCTTTATCCTCTAGTAAGTCAGAACATTATCACAAAAATGATTAGCCATGGGGGTAAAACCCAACTGGATATTACAGTTAGTTCCTGAATTACAACATGTTACAGTTACAACAGGCAACATTTTTGACCATTAGTGTGTGCGCTTTTTGTTGGTTTGTTTACTTTTGTACATCTTATTGTTCCAAAAATGAAACTTACTGCCTATGAGCTGATTCCAATTTATCCAGGACAGGATGTAACTGCCCTTGTAGGTTTTCAAGGCTAACTCTTTACTGGAGTTGAAAGCCCTGTATTTCTTTCAAGAAAGGTCTGGTGGTTTCAAACTGCTGACCTAGCACTGAACAACCTAGCACTGTGTAACCCCTATGCCACCATGGCTCTTTAACACAGACAGTGTGGCAGCACTTAATTAACTGATGTTGTACTCAAATGTTCACTCACAGATACTTGATTGATTGTTCAAAACACTACTTTGTAGCAAGTGGTTACGAGTTGGGCTGCCATCCATAGTTTAACACCAGCAGCAGCTCTTCGGGAGAAGGACGACTTTCTCCTCCTGGAAACAGTTATAGCCTCGATAAGTCATCATTGACTTGATGGCTGTCAGTTTGGTTTGGTGTACCTTATCCTATAATATAATCATTGCCAACATTGGGAGTTATGATAAATAAAAGGTGGGTAATGTTCGACATAAATAACCTAATTGAACTGCGCATATTTTCACAACAGCCATTAAAAGTATGATTTCACTGATAGGACCTGATCATATTCATTGTTTTGTACTGAGGAAAATGCATCAGTTAATGATTTGTGGTAGAGTTGTTCAAGTTCCTCCTAATTGTGTAACACCTGCACTGTTTATTGTTACGTGCTCTTGACTTGGCTCTGACTCATAGTGACCTTATGAACACAATGAAACACTGCCCCGCCCTATACCTTCCTCAAAATTGTTATGTTTGAGTCAGTACATCTCCTTGAGTGTCTTAGCCTTTTGGCTGACCTTTTACTTTACCAAGCATAATGTCCTTTTCCAAGAACTTGCCTCTCTTGATAACATGTCCAAAGTATCTGAGTCTCACTGTCTTCGCTTCCAAGGAACATTCTGACCCACCTCTTGCTTGAATTTAAACCATGTAGTCCTTTCCATGTTCTTTTTGAGCCACTGCTTCTTAATGTGTATACATGTTCTGCATGAGTACAGTAAAGTGTTCTGAAATTCCCCTTCTTCTCAATGCAATCCATAGTTCGTTATGATTCACACAGGTAACTTCCTTTGCACAGGCAATAAAACACAGACATCATTTTGGTATTCTGTTTTCAGCACTGATCCATCTGATGTCAGCATTGAAACCAACTTTGTTCCATGTTCTTTTCTGAATCTGGTTTTAGTCTGGCAGCTCCCTATTGATACACTGCTACAACTATTGTTGAATGATTTTCAACAAAATTATACTTGAGTCAGGCAGGGTTCTCTTAGAGAAATAAAAATCAGGACACTAGTAATTCTTTTTATATGTTTATATATAGAGAAAGGTAGATAAGAAAGAAACAGTTAACTATTTATAAAGAAATACAGATTGCTCGGTGCAACTCACTTCCATGAGGCAACTAGAATACTGGCAGTCCTTCAAGTCTTGAGGGCCACTGAGTAGTCCTCTGTAGAGCAATTCAGGCTATCTGGTCACAGGCAGCAAACAGCAGAGCAGGTCACCAACAGTCAGCCAATGACAGAGTCCAACAGTCCCCAGCTAAAGAGATGTATATCCCAGGAGCGTGGCGAAGTAGGGCTTGAAGGATCCGCAACTCACAGCAACACAGTCCACGATTAGGTGTCCCACGGGTAATATTGTTTGGAGGTCGAGGCACAGTACGAACAAGGCAGCTCTCTGGACTGAAGATCCAGAAGCAAGAGAGAGGGAGGGACTCAGCGAGCCCTTCCTATCTCTGCCCTTCACTTCATCCCACATGTTCATTGGTCGTACTGTCACAACAGACTGACCAATCTTCTGTGGCCATGTTGGCATAACAAATCTACCCATCACAATAATGTTACTTGATAATTGCTGTATTCTAACTTGCTTTGCCATGGCCACAAATATATAGCCATTTGATTTGGTTCACCAGGTATCTATCTTCCAAATTTCTTGCATAGACAAGTGAGTACATTAGAACATTGGAACATTTCATTTACTGAACTGGAGGTTCCCCCTTCCACTCTCCTCATCATGCTTTCAATTTATCTTGGACTTCTTCTTTCATTACCTTTTGTCATATGCTACCTCGTGAACGGAGTGAGTGCTGACCAATATTTTTTTGTACAGTGAATTGGTATTCTGTCCTTTATTGATGCTTTTGCCTATGGTATCCTACAATATTATAACCCAAGGTTTGACATTTTTCTTCAGTTCTTTTCAGTTTGATTTATGCTGAATGTGTGCTTCTCTTTAGTGTTCTGAATTCAAGACTGCATTTCATCATAACACTTTTATCTTTTCAAGATGACTTTTGAGATTTTAGTATATGTGCTGCTCATTTTAGTATATGAGCAGAGACTTTGGAGATTTTTCTTACAACTTATACCCTCAATGATATCAAAAGAAGTCTTGATACTGAAAGCTCTAATATAAAAAGAAAGGCAAGAAAGACTCTATAAACATGGCTCTGAAGATGGAAGATTATCCAAAACTGTGATTAAGGAAAGAATAGTTGGTACAATAGCATGTTTCTGGACTCTCTCATTTGAGAATTTTGCTGGTCAGTAAACATAAAAGCAGCATTTGCACCACTGTTAAAGGGATATAAAGTCAGTTTCAATAAAATAGAGGCTTGGGCCAATCGTTAAATGTCAAAGTTTTATTGATTTGGATAGAAAACCAAGTCCGCAAGAGGAGAGTGTGGAAGACAATGAATATTTCATCTTTCTTACTGGTCGGCTACCAGTGTCATGTTCAAAAGTTGCTGTTCTGAGTGGAATTGCTGCTTGCAGCAGTGCAAAGTGGCTATGCAGTGTTAGGGTAGCTGGCAATGCATGGGTTTCTTTGTGTCCCTCTACCTATTTTTCTTTAATACTTGGCATTCACTCTTCTTCTCAGACTTCCAGAATTATCATCCATGTTTGTTTCACCTGGTAGTCTGGTAGCCTGTCTGCTTAATAGACGATCTTTTTTGTTAAACTTGTACTTACTTTCTTCCTAATCTGTGGATTGTGTGAAAGTTTACAGAGCAGATGACCAGTTCTGCATTCCATAGTTCATAGACGTTTTTATTTCAAATCCTCCTTTGCAATCCCCTCCATGTATCATCACTTATCTCACCTGCTCTTTTTGTTTCCTGCTTCCATTTTTAATATGTTAGGCTAGGGTTCTTTAGAAAAGCAAAGCCATTAACATGAACATTTGAAAACAGGTAACAGAATTCAAAGACACTGTTCTTGATTTTGTCTCTAAACAGTTACATGGAGTAACACCAGTCTCTGAGGATGAATTTCATCTCAAATTTGTTTGTTTTTGGTGCTCATTATTTTATGTTGATACTAGTTTCAAAGATATTTGTCAGTTTGTAATAATGGAAATATTATGTCTAATCTACTTTTGACAGTTTATATGACTCATATACTATCACAGGATATGTTGAAACATAGTTGTTAATATATTAAAGTCTCACTGTTTTTAATGCATTATTTTTTTAATCGTATTTTTAGATTCATCAAGGCTTATAAGAAGTTTGGTCTTCCTCTTGAACGGTAATTACGCTCACTAGTTCCATATAAATTTCTTTCAGTTTTATGTAGTAGAGTTTGTTAGAGAAATATTTTCCATTTAATAGTAATACTCGAGCCTTTTTTTGGTGGATACTTTTTTTTTTTCGTAACACAAATCATTAATTGGGTGCTGGGTTTGTAAATCACTGTGTGAGACTCCAGAGTACGGTGACAGAGTTGATCAAATGAGATCATTCTTACACAGACCATAACTGTTGTAGGGAAGAGGAAGCAAGTACATTCATCACTGTAGGCCAAAGAAATACAACAAACAGTAATGTTGAGATACCTCCTGCTGAGAATAACATATGCATTTATTGCTTGTAATCTTGTTTGTAGAATTTGTAATATTAAAAGTAAAAGGTTCTTTGTGATGTTTGTAATCATTTCCATTTTAATAGGATTGTCAGGTTTAAGCACCAAGAGCTTATAATACCTTGCAAATAATAACTTCCAAAAGAATTAAGTGTTGTTTGTATTTTAGAAGTATACAGAAAATTAGTTAAACATTTCCATATCTAAATATTAATACCAATTTAAAGGAAACAGCAGTTTCTTTTCTTCTACTCCTATTTTTAGTATATGTGCTGCCGAAGCGAGCACTCTTTTCTTCTACTCCTAATAAGCTTCTGGAGTGGGTGAAAATTCCAACTTTGGATGTTTTGTTTTACCCTCTGCATTTGGAGAGGAATTGGTAAAACCCAGAAAGTGAAGTTCAATTTTCTGATCCAGTTGCTTATTACCCAGAGGAAAAATGTCTATCTTTGAGCAACTTAAATGAACAGGGTACAGATTAGTATGTCTGGAATATTTTATCTGTCAGATTTCTGGACGTTTGCCTTAGAATAGCCAGCAAAGGTAAGTAGAGAAAAGCAACCTAAGAGACCTACTGATTTATGACATTAGAAACACGGGCAAGGACCTTGAAGTACCCCAATATTTCTCCTTTTTCAGGCTGGAGTGCATAGCACGGGATGCGGAGTTAGTAGATAAGTCTGTAGCAGATCTGAAACGCCTGGGTGAACTGATTCACAACAGCTGTGCATCAGCAATGCAGGAATATGAAGAACAGCTAAAAGAAAATGCCAGCGAGGGTAAGTCAGTCAGTTTCAGAGAGTTTCCAAAACCTGCCTATTGTATACTAGGGTTTCTATTGCTATTGTGCTATTTCCTGTAAGTCAGAGATCTTCCAACACTGCTTTTTTTTTAAATCAATTTTGACACCAGCTGTCCTTCCCATAGCACATTCTTCTTTGTTGAATTTGTTAAGTTGTTGCAGTGGCCACACAGAACTCACAATTATGGGCTTTATTAGACAAATAGTTACAATTCAGGATTACGAACACTTAGGGTACAGCTCTAATTGGTCACTTGGTCAGGGCAACATTGTTTTAAGCATGCTTGTGGGTGGCACACCCTGCCTGACAACCCAGTCAATGGTCCCTTGGTCTGCCTCACTTGGGATTAAAAACCCATTCTACCAGCAGGCCTCAGCCAAAAGGCCTCAGGTTTCTTGCTCCATGGATTGGGAAGTTCACCTCTCTGTCCAGCGCTCTTGGTTCTATTTCATGGCCTTTGTATCCTCCCTGCAACTTTGCCATGACTCTCATGTCAAAGTTGTCTGTCTCTGGGCTCCAGGTGGTTTATTTTGGGTATTTCAGGATCCAAAGAAAACTAGTCTTAATTCTTCTTTCTTGATGGTATTGAGAGTTTCACCTTTCTGTTTTCCAGATATGACCCATTTTAAACCTATCTAGATGGCAGAGCTGACGAACACTCATGTCAGTGTTCCATATACTCTGTTTGTGTGGTGCCACCCCAAAGGTGCCATGTACTTTATTTACATTATCAGCAAACCATCCAGTTCTCTTGATGGGACATAAAAGCTCTACCTTTGCATAGTCTTACCAGTCATTTGGTGAAGTTACAAAGACTTCCATATTAAGTAATCACCAAACTGCCCCATTGCACCACCAGATATACACATCATAGCAAGCATACTGGAGTTAGAGACTTAAAAGAAATAGGTAAAATATTGGCTGGGTAAACAGGGTTGACACAGAGATTGTTGATAGCATTAGAATTTGTTGCTAAAACGTACTTAAGGATCAGAAATTGTTTTTGCTCGACCCAGTTGTATCTCTTTAAAAGTCAGAAGTCTGGAGATACTCATGAGGAGAAGGCTGCCATAGGACACCCTCACAACCAGCTTCACAGAAAAAATTAGGGTTTTGTCCTTCTAGTTCACTAGACTGTATTTAATCTATGCCCATTTCTTTGTTCCCCTTACTTCTCACTGCTAAGTAAGGTGAGAGACCTGCTCTTGACTTAGGCTACAGAGGCAGCCAGTTAACTGAAATCTTAATTATAGGACCTTGAACAAATCCTGACCCACCAATTCTCATTTGTAAAATGAAATAATGGAATACATCTACCTCAGAGGTTTGGCTTATTAATTGATTAAGACTCTGTGTGTAAAGTGTGTACATATAGTTTGGCTTACTCTGTGGTAGCTATTACTGAGCACTAAAGTTTTTGTGTTCTGAAATCTTTTCGTTTAAGATTATAGAAGTTTGTAGTCATTTCGAAAATACATATTTTCTTTCTTTGTGAAAGAACTTAAATAACTTGTGGTTTGATCTGACGGTGTCCTTTAGCATTCAGAATAAGCACAAAGGACTCCTTAAGTTTTATAATGTATTTCTTTATTATTTGTGATCACTTTGTAACACCACAGTGCCCCAGCCACCCTGTTCTACCCTGCTTTTTCTATCTTGTCACAACTACTTCCAACAATTCTTTTCCCTCCACACCCCCTTTCTCTCCAAGCATGTTTGCATTCTGATCCTGGTTGATTGCTGCATCTCCTTCCTCTTTAGCTTATTACTTTTATAACTTGCATATCTTGTAGACTAATAATTCTAGTATTTTGAGTCAGGCCTGACAGTTCAATTCAAATGTAAGATTGTAGATTTTCTTTTCTTTGAAGCTGAAAATCTTTGTTCCTAATTTAGGTAACTCTAAATACTAATTTTATTTCTGTGTATTTCTTTTTGTTCTTTGAATTCATCTCCTTAACAACATATGGTGAAATTTTTGTATTTTAAAATTATTTGATATTGTTCTTTAGTTTATGTTAATAATGTAATACATAATTAGGTTAATTTGTAGGTTAAAATGTTTAATTACTAGGCTGAGCCCTGATGGCATAGTGGTTGTGCACGGGACTGCGGCCCACTGGGTTGGAGGTTCAAATCCAGCAGCAAGGCTGGGCCTCCTACTCCCACCACCAGAGGGCAGTGATGCCCCCCCAAAAAAGAAAATGTTTTGGGGCTGAGCCCTGATGGCGTAGTGGTTGTGCGCAGGAGTGCGGCCCACTGAGACGGAAGTTCAGTTCCAGCAGTGGGGCTGGGCCTCCTACTCCCACCACTGGAGAGAAATGATGCCCCTCCAAAAAAAAATTTTTTTAGGAAAAACATTTATCTGATCCAAAATCTAACTTAACAAGATACATTTGGAGAATCTTGCTTTCACCCCTGTCCCCCATCCCTGTTTTTTCCCTTCCCATTTCTAATAGTGTTGTATTTATCCTTTCACTGATCCTTTTTAAGCATGTAAGAAAATGCATGTATGTGTGTACAGTTTTATTACTTCCTCCTTGTTTAGAAGGTGGCATGCTACTACTCTTTTTGGCACTTTGCTGTGTTCATGTTCATAAGAGATCACGTCTTCTTATTCTTACCATTACAAGATTCCACTGTATGGGTAGTTAGATTTTTGCTTGCTTACAGCTGGTCTCCTAGTATAACTATTTGAGTTGTTTTCACCCTTGAACCACTTCAAATACAGACATAATTAACCAATATGCCATTTCCTATCTCTTTGTCAGTGTATGTCTAGGATAAATTTCTAAGTGTGAGATTGCTAGTGCCATATTCTTTATATCCGGTACCATTTATATTACCATTAGAAATATATGTTGATAGCTGTTTACTAACCTCATAAACATAATATATCACCAAATACTTCAATTTTGGCAAAATTTGGTAGGTGTAAAATGGTAACTGATTTTTTTTTCTCCTAATGACTTATATTGTGTGTCTCTTTAAGGATTTTATTATTTTATGAACTATCTGTTCATATCTTTTCCTTAAAATTTTTTTATTAGGGGTTGAGCCCTGGTGCTGTAGTGGTTGTGCGCGGGACTACGGCCCACTGGGTTGGAGGTTCAAATTCAGCAGCAACTCTCCAGGAGCAAGGCTGGGCCTCCTACTCCCACCACCAGAGGGCAGTGATACCCTCCCCCCCCCCAAAATTTTTTTTTTTTATTGTGAGATAAACCCCTCAGGACCAGTAATGAAAGTGGCACTACCAGGAGGGTAAGGGGAAATGGGGTAGAAAGGGGGAACCGATGATAGGATCTACATATGACCGCCTCCCTGGGAGCAGACAACAGAAAAGTGGGTGAAGAGTAGACATTGGACAGTGTAAGACATGACAAAATAATAATTTATAAATTATTAAGGGTTCGTGGTGGGGTGAACAGGGAAGGAGGGGAAAAATGAGGAACAGATACCAAGGGTTCAAGTAGCAAAAAAAATGGCTGTGAGAGTGATGATGGCAACAAATGTACAAATGTGCTTAACACAATTGATGGATGTATGGGTTGTGATAAGAGTTGTATGAACCCCCAATAAAATGATTTAAAAATTTTTAATTGTGAAAAATTTGTATGTGTACAACTCAGTGACATTAATTAGCATTCACCATGTTGTGTAGCCATCACCATTGTTTGTTTCTAATTGTTTTTATTACCCTTATCCGACCTGGGCCCGTTCACCCCTCCTTAGGCAACCTGGTGGTCCCCCGCTCCCTGGAGGTCACCATATTGATGCCAAACTTAGTGCGGACACCCGATCGGCATAGCGCACTGCAGCCCAGAACTCCTGGACTCAAGTGATCCTCCAGCCTCAGCCTCCCGAGTAGCTGGGACTACAGGCGTGGGCCACCGCGCCCGGCTTTCATTACCCTTATCAGAAGCTCAGTGCCCCTTCAAGCATTAACGATCCATCTGTCCCTCATTGCTGTAGAGTCTATTTCAACTCTTAGTGACTCTACAGGATCGGGTAGAGTGGATTTCTGAGACTTAACTATTTATTTACATCATCTTTGTCTCAATTCCATCAGCTATTCTATGGGAGCTTCTCCTGTAAATAAAATATTTTGAGTCTGTTTTCTTTTTTGTATTTTAAGTCTTTTTGTCTTTTGACAGTTCTACCTTGTACCATAGGGGTAGTATGAGTTACAATACACTGAATGGCAGTGAGACCTGTCTTTGGTTTGGCTAAAAATTGACTATAGGGATGAATTTAGTTGCAGGCATGAAGGATATTGAAGAGCCTTACTCTTTGTGGTTCTACGGCCTCTATCAAACCAGGAAGTGCTTAATGTTTTAGAATTTTGAGTTTTGTTCCACATGTTTCTCTCACTATCTAGGACCTCTCACTCTGGTTGGCAGTAGCAGCCAGACATAGTCTAACTCTTCTGATCTCAAGGTTCTGGAGCAGTGGTTCTCCACCTTCCTCATGCTGCAACCCTTTCACACAGTTCCTCATATTGAGGTGACCTCCAACCATAAAATTATGTTCGTTGCTACTTCATAGCTATAATTTTGCTACTGTTATGAATCATAATGTAAATATCTCATATGCAGGTTGTAGTTTCAAATTGACCACAATTAAAGTATAGTGATTAATCACAAAAATAATATGTATTTACGTATTGTGTAATATTTATTTCTAATTACAAGTAAGAGAAATTTTGTCTTGAAGCATGGTGTAGTGTGAGTTACAGTCTTCACGTTGGGTCCTCATATGTGGGTGTATCTGCATTTGGGCGGATTCTCCTGGAGACTGGTAAAGGAGCAGTGTTGTGGTTCCTAAGACCATGGGAAATATGGGTTGCAACCCACAGGTTGAGAACCACTGCCCTAGAGGCTGGGGTTCCCATTGTCTATTAGTCTTTTGAACTCATTTTGTTTTTCTTTTTTTGCTCTGGACAGAGAGAAACCAAAAGTTGTATCTTAAATAGCAGCATACACACTTTTAAGACCCTAGTCACTCACTAAAATAGGAAGTAGAACATTGTTCTATGGATTGTATTATGCCAGTTGATTTTAGTGTCTTCTCTATATAATCCTAAGCCCCCATGCTCTCCCAACTGTCGACAATATTCTACATCTACTTTAGCAAGTGACTAGGATCTTTTTATCTAATAAAAGTTGATGGCTTTATCTGTAGGTTTGTTGATAGTTTTCCTTTCAGACTTTGAGTCAGTTATAAACATTTCTGTGTACCCAGGATGTAAAATAACATACCTTTATTTATTTATTTAATCTCCCTCTTAATGAACCTCTATGATTGGGTTTTTTTACTTTTAGGTCTTCTCATTGACTTGGTGGTTTTCATGTTTCATGTTAAGTTTTGTCTTTCTCATTATGGCAGCTGTTAACCTTAACATCATTTATTTAATCATTTATTGTTCATCTTTTCTCCAATATCTGATTTTTTAAAAGGAAAAAAGTTTTTTATGGGAACATATATCAATCCAACCATTTCTTTATGAACAGTTCAGTGATATTGATTACATTCTTCTAGTTATGCAGCCAGTCTACCCTCCTTTCCTGAGTTCTTCATTATCTTCAACCTACTGTCCCCATCTATTTTTTTGAGATGCTGTTGTCAATAGGATCTCCTACAGATAGATCTTACAGAGGTTCTTTACTAGGTAAGCTCAAGTACTTTCAGATTTTAAGGAGGCTTCAGTGGGTATATTTAGTTTAAGGTTTAGAGATTATCTTAGAGCAATGATTTCAGAGCTTCATCAACTGCCTGAGTTACTTTTTGAAGCTACACAATCCTTCATGGATATATTGTAATTTATTAGACTCATGTAGATGAACATTTAGTTTCAATCTTTTGCTTTACAGTGTTGTAGTACACATTATTGTGTGTATATCATTTTGGATTCATGTAACTGTAGGAATAAAATGCCTAAAATTGGAATCAGCAGTTTTATCTAATTTACAATTTGTACTTCTACCAGCAAAATATGATAATACCTGTTTCTTCTTAGTCTCCTCCAAATAGTGTTTTCAAACTTAGGGATTTTCCCAACTTGGTAGTTTTAAAATAAGTATAGGATATGCATTCCTCCTAATAAGAGGCTGAGTCTTTGTCACATTGGGAGTCATTTGGATTTCTTTTTCTGTGAATTATCTATCCTTTTTCTGTTTTACTATTAAAACTCTTATTTTACAGATGAGGAAGGCATCTTGAGAGGTTAGTAACTGGAAATAAGGGAAAGAAAGGGCAGGTGAGCAGAGGAGAGGATATGCAAATTTAAGAATAAGTTATAGATTCCTGATTTTCAGGATTGTGCATTTTCCTTTTTCCAAATTTTGTTCCAGCACTCATCTATTCCAGTGTTGTTGGGAAGAGCATTTATAAGCAAAACTCTTAGTGTAGTGGATACAAATTCCTAAATAACTATTTGTCCTTGTTTACATGGTAGTGGCAATTTACTGACCCAGCTATTAAGATTGTATTGGTTGTTTTAAAGACTCTCAGGCAACTTTTAAAGACGCATTACATTATATTATATATTTCACTTTGGACTTTTTAATTAGAAACACTGGGTTTTCTTAGAATGACAGGTTATTTTTTCAGGAGGAAGACAAAGCTTTCTACTTCCATAAAGAATTAGTCTCATAAACCCACTGAGGCCGTTCTACTTTGTCCTATAGTGTTGGCTGTGATTCAGAATGGGGTCCAATGGCAGGGAGTTTTGTTTTGGGGTTTTTTTTTTTAGTTTTTTAGGCATCACTGCCTTCTGGTGGTGGGAGTAGGAGGCCCAGCCTTTGCTCCTGTGGAGCGGGAATTGAACCTCCATCCCAGTGGGCTCCAGTCCCGTGCACAACCACTATGCCACCGGGGCTCAGCCCCCTCAGGTTTTTTTTTAAGGTTTATTTTAATTTGACACTTTGACTCCTGTAACCTTTTCATGCTTTCCTTTTATGTATCTCCTCCAATGTGTTAGAAGTTAACTTGATTTTTCTCCTTAAACTTGAGACTAAGCAATGATTCATATGTAAAGCCTTTGAGATTATTGCTTTGTTTTGTTTTGAACTCTGCTAATGTGGTGGGAATATAAAAGAAACGTGAGCGTTAGCACTGTAACTTTAGAAACTTCTGTAGTTCATTAATTCTCAAACCAAAATAGTGAAAAACAAACAGGAAACTTAGAATATAATTATAAATCTTAGTATGTTTAAAAAAGTTCCTAAAGTAATTGTTTGGAGGTTCCTTTATAAGTATTAAGCTATTTTTGTTCCATAAAGTATAATTTTAAACTACATTAATTAAACAGGAGATGCATACTAAGGGGATATGTTTTCAGAGCTTGCTGATCTATGTTTTCTGTGGAGTTTCGATGAACTCTCATGTTATCTAATGTCCATTATTTAATGGATTTTAGGGAAAGGACCAGGGAAAAGAAGAGGCCCTACAATTAAAATATCAGGGGTTCAGGTTAATGTGAAATCCATTATCCAACATGAAGAAGAGTTTGAGTTGCTGCATAAATCTATCCCTGTGGACCCTGAAGAAAAAAAAAAGTGAGTGTATTGTGTGTATGTGTATGAATGCTGGTACCATCCATAAGAAAACAGATTTTAAATTAGAATTAATTATGTGGTGGTTTCATTGTTGTTTTAATCTTTAACATTTCAGAACAGTTTGTCATAGATAATTTGTATTCATTTCCAAAATCAGAAAGGCTCTTCTGATGTGCTCCTGACTTTGAAATCCCTCTAGATACTGTTTGACCTGTCGCGTCAAGGCTGCACATTTTGATGTTGAATGGGGAATAGAGGACGATTCTCGCCTTTTGCTGGGAATTTATGAACATGGTTATGGAAACTGGGAATTAATTAAAACAGACCCAGAGCTTCAATTAACTGACAAAGTAAGTAACTTTGTAACACTGGAGGTTTCAAGATAATTGGCTATGTAATAATTTTTACAAAATAAACTTCGTAAAGGTACTCTAATAAAATCTTAAAAAGAGTACAGTAGAAAATTCTTGGGATTTCTTATCCTTGGAGATATTAGCATCTTTAGTGACCTGTGGCCCTGTTAATAGGTAGAGATCAAAGGAAATATACCAGCCAGGTAGGATTTGGGGAAATTAAAAGAGAAATCAAAGTTCTTACCTTATTTTTGGTGAGATCTCATTATAACAAATACCAGGGGTAAGAATCCTAATACTAAGAACATTTCTTGGCTTTATCCAATTTTACTTCACTTTTATACATCAGGAAGAATGATCCACACCTTGGTATTTTTTGTAATGGAATTAGACTTGAGCTGTACTGCAAAATCAAGCCTCCCAACCTATTCATTCTAAGCCAAGCTATGGAGTAGCAAGGCTACAATGTGAGGAAGGAAAACCGACAGGCTCAGATGTCAGGAAAATTTGTTCCACGTGATGCACTTGGCAGGACTTTGCCTGACACTTGCAATAGTGCTCATCCCATGCTTTTAAGAGGTGACAGGGCCATGCTGAAATCACTGAGATCAAATCCAGTGGGGAATGAGAGGCCCAGTTGGATAGCAGGGAGTGGAATCATGTCCTGGCATAATTGAGTACTCTCCAGCAATGCTCTAAGAAGCATTTTAAATCTGAAATGAAGCTTTAACCTAGCTCCAGGGAGTCCCTGCTCCTGGAAGGAGGATATGCACTGATGGCTCGGATGCTCTAGCAGATGAAGTCAGCAAGTTTCCCTCCTACCTGAGTTGTTCTACCCTGTTAACAGCCAGTGGAAGAGCTGGATTCTCCATCCCATTTTGTGAAAGAATGGTTCATAAGGAATTGGCTGGAGCTAGGGGCCATGGATATGAGATAGGATCTGAAGCTTTGTATCTTGGGTGGTTGGGGAGGGGATTATGCTCAGGAGTTGTCCTCTCCACTAACCTGGATGTGGGGTGGGGGTGGGTGCTTCTCTTCTTTTCTGATGAAGATTCTGCCTGTGGAAAGTGATAAAAAGCCTCAAGGAAAGCAACTGCAGACAAGAGCGGACTACTTACTGAAGTTGCTGAGGAAGGACCTGGAGAAGAAAGGCTCTGTGACAGGAGAAGAAGTAAGTGTAGCCGGTAGCCGGCTGTCAGGCAGGGCCGGCCCAAACCTGCAGTGGGGTAGGAGAAGAAATGCCTTCTCAGGTATGGCATCTTTGTACTCTTCTTCCCATGGTCAGGTGTTACTTCAATGGGAATTTTGATTGATAACAATATTTTAATTTAATAATTGTCCTAGAACTCATGGCAAATTTCTTACAAATTCTTTCACAAACTCAATATTTTCTCAAATTGTTCTCTTTTCTTCCCAGTGTTACTAATCCAGACATACCGTTGCTATTTATTTATACTGCTCCCTCAGTCTGAAGCAAAATTCTGGTTGCTGTGTTGAATACCACTTAATTTGCTATAGTTATACCCAACTCTGGATTCCTTGTATTATTGGGTTCCAGAAATAGAACAAATAATTGGAATTCAAAGATAATTCAGAAAACTAGTCTTAACCTGTTCCATGAAAGCTATCAAATAGGTTGCTAATTAAGTCATCTTGAGATTTTTTTTTTTTAGGACTCATTTTATTTTGAACTCTTACACCTCTTATAACAATCCATATCTCAATTGTATCAAACACATTTATACATTTGTTGCTGTCATCGTTTTCAAAACATTTTCTCTTTTAATGAACCCTTGGTTTCAACTCCTTTTTTTCTCCCCCACTTTCCCACCCCTGTGATCTCTTGATAAATTATATATTATTTTCATAACATTTTTTTTGGGGGGGGGTTGGGTTTTTTTTGGTGGGGGGGACATCACTGCCCTCTGGTAGTGGGAGTAGGAGGCCCAGCCTTTGCTCCATGGAGCTGGAATTGAACCTCCATCCCAGTGGGCTGCAGTCCTGCGCGCAACCACTACACCACTGGGGCTCAGCCCTATTTTCATATCTTACACTGTCTGCTGTCTCCCTTAACCTGTGTTTCTGTTGTTTGCCCCCCTCAGGGTGTGTGTTTGTGTATGTGTATAATATGTCAATCGTGATCAGTTCCCCCCTTTTCACCTTTCTCCTCTCACCTATCCCTATCCTCATGGTATTGCTACTCCCATTACTCTTTCTGAGGGGTTTCTCTGTCCTGGATTCCTTGTGTTGAGAGTTCTTTTCTGTACTGGTGTACAAAGTCTAGTCTAGCTGGATTATAAGGTGGAACTGGGGACATGATAGTGGGGAGGAAAAAGCATTAAACACCTAGAGGAATGTGTGTGTTTCATCGGTGCTATACTGCACCCAAGCTAGCTCGTCGTCTCTTCCTTGTGACCCTTCTGTGAGGGGATGTCCACTTGTTCAAAGATGGGCTCTGGGACTCCACTCTGACAGCCCCCCCCCCCTTGTTCCTATCAGGTATGATTTGTTTGTTTTGGGTCTTCTGATACCTGATCTCATCGGCACCTTGTGATCACATAGGCTGGTGTGCTTCTTTCTTGTGTGCTTTGTTGTTTCTGTGCAAGGTGGCCACTTGTTTAACTTTAAGCCTTTAAGACCTCAGTTGCTATAAATTCTAATAGCTGGGCACCATCAGCTTTCTTCACCTATTTATCTAAGCACCTATTTTGACTTCAGCAATCCTGTTGAGAAAGTGAGTGTCACAAAATGTTCTTGAGTTGAGGAAAGACTTGAGTAAAGGCCCAATGTCTGTCTGCTACCTTGGTACTTAACATATAAATAGACCTATATCTCTATCATTATATTTTTACATAACTGCATGCCTATATTTGTACCTTTATAACTGTCTTTTGCCTCCTAGTCCTTTATTTTATTTTTCTTACTTTCTTCCTGTCCTGCTATCATGTTCGACCTTCATTTGGCTCTCAGTAATTCGTCTTGGCTACATTGCCCTTGTTCAAATTCCACCAGGCATTCTACACTGTCCTCACTATCAATTTTAGATATCTTATTCCCTTGTCCCTGAGTTTATTGGCTTCCTCCTCCCCTCCTCCCTGCTGTCTCCCCCAAAACCATCAGTCCTGTTGTTTTCTCCTCAGAATTGTTCATCTTGCCTATCTTGCACACATAGACAAGAAAAAAAAGAAGGAAAAAAATAGAGCCTATAAATAGTTCCAGGTTTGTCTGCTGACCTTTATGTATGTTTTCTGATCATGTCTATTGAGGTGCCATGCCCTGCCCTCTGAGCCTCAAGTCTATTTTCAGGATTGTTTTGGGACTTCATTGCTTTGCTCCCCTTACTGCTCTCTTGGGCTCCCTTTGTGTTTCACCCTGTTGTGTGGGGGTGAGGGTAGGGGCCAGACCTGGCACAATTCCTGCATTGTGTCTCCATCTTGAGATTTCCTCCTCTTTGATTTCCCCAACTTGTTTTCATTCAGGACTAGCAATAGGGGGAGTCACAGTTAGGAGAACCCTTGTTGTACACGTTTGTTTAGGTATGCCATTTTAATTTCCCTCTTTAATAAGACATATTTTAGGGGGGAGGCACCATCAATGTTCCTCACCTTTATTTTGTGTCCTTTTGTATATAAGATGACTTTTCCCAGGTAACAGGGTGTGTATGTACTATGTGCTAGATTCTGGAGAGACAGGTTAGGTTGTGGTTATACTTCTTGTAATTTTCTGCACCATGTTTCATAGACTATATAAGCAATATTTTTGCCTATTTTGGTTTCAACACAGAGTGTACTCTGCTGGGTTTTTTAATGATTTACTATTATTTTTTACATGACACTCTTTGTATATGAGGTGTTTATTTTCCTTTTGAATTCTGACTTTAGGAAGAATCCCCCAAAAAGAATGAATGGGCTTAAAGGGTATGACTGTTTTTATGTAGTATATGAAATGCACAAGTATTACAACATTTCTTTTGTTGTTGTTGTTTTAGGTACATTTAATTGTACTACTTTGATTTTGGGGGGGATTCTCTTTAAAACAACATGACTCTTACTGCTTCAGAAAGTCTTAGTATTATTTGGTTATGCTTTTGAGAAATTTGATTTGTGGTTTTGTCTATTTCTCTCCCTTCCTAGGCCAAATTGAAGAAGCGAAAGCCTCGAGTAAAGAAGGAGAGCAAAGTGCCCAGACTGAAAGATGAGCATGGAGTTGAGTTTTCATCACCTAGACACTCAGATAATCCGTCAGAGGAGGGGGAAGTGAAGGTATGGACTGTAGTTCAGCTGAGGGTTATTGTGAGTGTTTTGGGCTTCATTTATTGTGCCATCTATTAGGGCATAATTATTTGATATGTGTTTGGGAAGGCGATAAAATTAAAATAGAATAGGTATGTTTTAATTTACTTTGTTAGAAGAATTCAGGTTTTTTATTTGTTAACAACTGCAGTTTCATAGGAAATAGAAGTAAATGAAGATTCATAGGAAATGATACGTTTTAACGATAAATGGCAGTGACGCTCAGCTTCTTCCTTGGGTAGGACAGGGAGGGGTGGAGACTCTGGTTATCCAGAAAGTTTATGCCTAATGTAAAGGGCTGCAGGTACTAAGCAGCTTAGGTAGTGTGAGGCCAATCTAAATTAAGCAGTTTGCAACTCCTGACCTATGCAAAGTTAAATGTTGATTATTACCATTCAGTGAGTTGTTTGTTTTGGTAAGAGATAGCTTTAAAAGATTTTATTTTGTTACTCTTACACTGTGATTGTACTTTGAGATATGCCCAAGAACACTAGCAATAGGAAATAGCGTGAGTGTGAAGCATATAGACATGCATTTTATTAACTGCATTTATTACCATAGCAATTATTAACTGAATTTGGCAGGTTTTTAGTCCCTCTGATTCTGAGTTTCTTCCAAATGTGAAGTGAAGATAATGCTATGTTGAGGGGTTACTGTGAAAATTATAGGAGAAGATATAAATTGAGAGAATCTGACTTTATGGGATCAGCTCGTGATTGCTAGAATTCTAGAAGCAGAGGGGATTCCTTGGGGCAACCGACCTTTTCTGGAAAATAATCAAATCAAAACTTTGTGGTCAAAGCTGATAGCTCCGGGGGACCTGTTTGTTTCTAGGATGATGGTTTTGAAAAAAGTCCAATGAAAAAGAAGCAGAAGAAAAAAGAGAACAAGGAGAACAAAGAGAAACAAATGAGTTCTAAGAAAGATAAAGAAGGGGATAAGGACAGGAAGAAGTCAAAAGATAAGAAGGAGAAGGTATTTGATATCTTTTTTATTAAAATATGCATAGCTTTTGCCATTTTTAGAGTTTAAAATGGAAAGATAACATTGATAAGAACTGAAGTAAGTATTTAGAGGGGAGGTGGGGGAGGGGATGAGAAGGAAAAAGAGGGGGTTAGGAGAGCAAACACTGTATGTGGGAAGGGGGAGGGAACACTAGAAATGACTGATTATAGAACTCATTTTAAAAGTGATTTAGGGCTGAGCCCCAGTGGCATAGTGGTTGTGCGCAGGACTGCGGCCCACTGTGATGGAGGTTCAATTCCAGCTCCATGGAGCAAAGGCTGGGCCTCCTGCTCCCACCACCAGAGGGCAGTGATGCCAAAAAAACAAAACAGCAACAACAAAAAACAAACAGACAAAAAAAGTGATTTAACCATTAAAAATAAAGATAATGTTCTAAAATTGATTGGGATAAGGATTGTACAGTTCTTCTTGGTATGATTGAACTTGTAATGCTCCAAACTAAAAAAACCAAAGAAACTGAAAGGAGCTTCAAGGCCCTGAAAGAATTGTCTTTTTCAAATCCCAAAAGGAAGAGGGGCCTTTAGGATGTGTCTAACCCTCCTTGCCGAGAGAAAGGATGTTCTGTAGTAAAAGAAGAACTTTACCTGATCTTTTTTTACATGTTTCCAAGGGGCAGAGATGTGTTTGTGAATGAGTTAGGACAGGTGGAGGAAGTCTGCACCTCAGTTATCACAACTAGAAATGTTCTCAGATTCTTGGAAGAAATATATAATCCACAAAGCAGTTCAAACTAGTTGGAGGGTTTAAAACAATTAACAGTTTTTGAAGTGTAATGGAAATAAAGCCCTGCTTTATTTTATAAGCTTTATTAATATAAGCTTCAAATCGGGAGTTATATAGAGTCCACTCCAAATCACAGAACTCCAGCAAAGTACTGCATGCATACTTGCTGGGTTCTAAAGAATATAATTTTAGAAATAATCCTTAATTATTATTGAGATACGTAAATAAGAAAACTTCTAATTCTACTACCCCAGTGATATAACTATTAGATTTCTTAATGCATACCTGTGAAATTCTTTCCTTATAATGCCTAGAAATACGTATTTTGGAGAAAAATCAGATTAGACTATATGTGAGGGGGATACCCCCCACCCCAAAGAAAAATAACAGAAAAAAGCATCGCTAGACAGAGCTTTCATAGTATGCATTCTTCCTGCTAATTAAGCATCAAGTAACTTACTCTGAGTTCTTTGAGTTAGTGCACTCAGTGGTGTTGCCTGGAAAGGTCCACTCTGGGTACAGTAAATTTTTTCATAAAAGCAGTTTAGCTCAAAGCTCATTTTAGTGATGGCCAATCTAAGAGAACATATGCAGTTGTGAAATTTTGTTTCATGCTTGGAAAAAAGGTCACAGAAACTATTGTGATGTTGAACACAGCTTACAAGGACAGCACAAGGGGAAAAACTCAGGAGTATGAATGGTTTTTCTCATTTAAAAAAGGGTGAAATGCCAGTTGATGACAAACTTTGTTCTGGACTTCTGTCAGCTTCCCAAATGGTTGAAAATGTTGACAAAACTTGTACGCTGTGCTCAAAGACCATTGGCTGACTATTGAAGAGATGGAGAAATTTTCTGGACTATTTTGGAGTTTGGTTCAGTGGCTATTAAAGGAAGATTTTGCAATGAGTAGGATTACTGGGAAATGTGTGCCTTGGGTTCTGACTGATTAGGGAAAAAAGTGTCATACTGTTCTCCCAGACTTTTTCCTCAAGGTCATCATTGGTGAGGAGACATGGTGCTATTCTTAGCATCCCCAAAGTAAGCATCATTCAAGGCAGTGGAAGATGCCATCATCACCTTGTGCAAAAAAGACTCATCAAGTGAAATCAAAAGATCAAAATGATGCTCATTTGTTTTTTGATGTGAGGGAGATAGTGCATTTGCAGTTTATTCCACCAGTTCAGACTGTTAATCAAGCTTTCTATATAGAGGTTCTGAAAAGATTGTGTAACTGTGTGGAACAAAAAAGGCCTGATTTGGGGCTGAGCCCCAGTGGCGTAGTGGTTGTGCGCGGGACTGCGGCCCACTGGGACGGAGGTTCAATTCCAGCAGTGGGGCTGGGGCTCCTGCTCCCACCACCGGAGAGCAGTGATGCCCAAAAAAATTAAAAATAAAAAAATAAAAAGGCCTGATTTGTCGCAGGCGGGGGATTGCTTTTGCCACCACAATAATGCACCTGGTCATGCAGCTATCTCAGGTACTTTTTTGGCAAAAATCAGCATGCCTCTCTTGCTCCACACACCTTACACACCTGACCTTGCTCCCTGGACTTCTTTTTGTTTCCACTAATGAAGAGGGTCATAAAGGACAGCAATTTGATGGTTTAGAAGAGGTGAAGAAAAACAAGAAAGGTGCTGCTGTCAGCCATCCAAACAGATGACGTTGAAAAATGTTTTCAAGAATGGAATCACAAATTTGACAAATGTATTAAGTGAAGGTGATCAGGTTGCTTTGTAAAAAATAATTAAATACAGAGATTCGGGGGGGAAAAATCCCCCCTCCCTTTTTTGTACCAACTCATATTGTTAATAATATGTTAAAAAGGCAGTACACTTATTTTACAAATGAATAAATTGCTTAAGAAAATTCTTTTTTTTTCTGACCAAGAGAATTCTTTTAATGGAAGCAGGTTTTTGGATTATATTAGAAGCATTTTAATCTATATTGAAATTGCTGTCAAGTTTTTGATGTTATAGACCATACTTTGACTAACATCTTTGTATATATACCCCCAAAGAAGTTCATTCCTTTTTTTAAATGAATTTTTTTTTATTATGAATTAGGTGGGAGGATTTATATTTCAGACCATCAACTCTGTGTTCAAACCACACATCTACAACCCTTGTGTCAATGTCCTATCCCTCCCTCTCTTCTGATTTCTCTTTTTCCTTTAATGGAGAAGAGAAATTCTCCCTTTCACCTAAGACCTAAGTCAATACCTGACAGCCTTCTAGTTTTGTTGCTTCATCTTCCCAACCTTACCCTCCCTTCCTTGGGAACTGCCAGTCTGTTCCCCTATATGTGCAAGTCTCTGTCTTCATTTTTATCCTTATAGTAGTGGTCACATACAATATTTATCCTCTAACAATTCACCAACTTCACTCAGCATCATGTTTTCCAGGTCCATTTATGTTGTTAGGTGTTTTGTGGTTTTTTTTCATTGTTTTTAAGTGATGAGTAGTATTCCATTGTATGTATGTACCCAAGTTTCTTTATCCGTTCTTCCACTGGTGGGCACTTAGGCTCTTTCCAACTTCTGTGCACTTCTTTGGTGTATGTACCCAGCAGAAGCATTGTTGAATTGTGTGTCATTATCCCATTGTTTGAGGTAGCTTCTTCCCATTTCTACAGTAGATTGTACATATCTGCAGACCTGCCAGCAGTGTGAGAGAGTTTCCATCTCTCCGCAGTTTCTCCAAAATTTGTTGTTTTCTTGAATTGAGCTGTCCTGTTGTTGGTGTACGGTGATAATTCATCAATGTTTTTATTGTCATTTTCTGGATAGCTTATGATTATGAACATTTTTTTTAGCTATGTTAGCCACTTGGATGTCATATTTGTTGTACTGTGTGTATGTCCTTTCCCAACTTTTTAATTGGACCATTTTTTGCTTATTGAGATAGTACATTTTTCTGTCAATTTTAAGATTGGTTCTTTGCTTTTTGTGTCATTGCTAAAAAATTTTCCCCTGCCCATGAATTCTCTTATTCATTTGATGAAGTCTTTCCAAAATTGGGACCTTTTTAAAATGCCACGTGATGCGGGAAAAATTGTATGAAGTCGGGACTGTTCCGCCAAAAGCGGGACATCTAGTCACTTTGTTATAAATGCGCTTCTCTGATTTTGGTTCAGCATGCAGGTTGAGAAGTATAGTGAGAGAGTCCAACCCTGATGCACACCTTTTCCTCATTTTAAACCACGACTGCCTCTGGGTCTATTTACAGGTTCTGGATGAACACAGTCAACAATTCTGGAATTCCCATTCTTCTCAGGGCTATCCATAGTTCGTTATGATCTATGCAG
The DNA here is from genome assembly GCA_004026705.1 of Nesogale talazaci. NCBI lineage: Eukaryota > Metazoa > Chordata > Mammalia > Afrosoricida > Tenrecidae > Nesogale > Nesogale talazaci. The sequence goes on along the minus strand of PVJH01005395.1, from coordinate 11,190 downwards.
TCAAATGCCTCTTTATAGTCAAAACACAAGTAAACACTTTCTGGGATTCTCTGCTTTCAGCCAAGATCCATCTGACATCTTCTTCTGAATCTGGCCTGAATCTTTGGTGGCCCCCTGACAATGTACTGCTGAAACTGTTATTAGGTGATCTCCAGGAAAATTTGACTTGCATGTGATTTCAATGATATTGCTCTAAAATTTGTGCATTCTGTTGAGTTACCTTTCTTTGAAATTGATATAAATCTAAATCTCTTCCATTCAGTTGGCCAGAAATCTGTCTACATATTTCTTGCTATAGAGAGTGAGTGCTTCCACTATTTCATTGACTTGTTGAAACTTCAGTTTATTTTCCTTCAGTTCCTGCAACTTCAGTGCATTGTCAGTTTCTTGCTTCCAATACCATTGGGTTTTGCTCATATGTTACCTCTTGAAATGGTTGAATGCTGGCTAGTTCTTTTTGGTATACTGACTGTACTATGGGACTTTATGCATGGCTGAATATTTCTTTCACCCATGGAATTTTTCAATGTTATAACTCAAGGTTTGATTCCCCCCTTCCCCCTTTCCCCACACCCAGCATATCTTATGATACATGCTGAGTGTGTTCTTCCTCTTTGTTTTCTAACTCTAGGTCTTAGCATATTGATTTCAGTCGAATACTTTGTCTTCTCAAACTACCCTTAGAAATTTTCTATTCAGCATTTTGACTTCATCATTTCTTTCATTTGCCTTAGCTCCTCTACAATCAAGAGCAAGTGTCAGAGTTTCTTCTGATATCCACTTTGATCTTTCCCTTCTTTTCTATCATATTAATGACCTTTTTCTTTTCTTTCTTTTTTTAAAATGTATAATGTTCGTGATGTCATTCCACAGCTCATCAGATCTTCTGTCATTAGTATTCAGTGTATCAAATCTTATAAAAGGTCTTCTTCCATTTTTCTCCCAGTTATTTTACAAAGCATGATGTTTTTCTCTAGGGACTGGTCTCTTCTGACAACATGTACAGGAGAGGAATTCTTGTCATACTTGCCTCTAAGGAACAAAGTACAGGAGAGGAATTCTTGTCATACTTGCCTCTAAGGAACATACTGATTATACTTCCAAGACAAACTGACTTGTTGTAGCAGTCCACGGTACTTCAAAATACTCTTTGCCAGCTCTATAATTAAAATACATCACTTCTTTTCTGGTTTTCCTTATTAAATGTCCAACTTTATCAGGCAATTGAAAATGCCATATCCTGGATCAGGTGCACCTTAATCTTCAAAGTAACATCCTTGCTTTTCAATATTTTAAAGCGGTCCTTGTATAGCAGATTTACCCAGTGTAATGTCTCATTTGATCCCCAGACTTTTGCTTCCCTGAGGACTGATTGTAGATCCAAGCAAGATGTAATCCTTGACAACTTCAATGTTTTCTGCTTTTAACACATTTACACAGTAGAGGTTTGCTCTTATTCTTGAGTTAAAAATAAAAGTTTAAACATTTATTTCATCCACTACTCATATATTAGCTGTTATTAACATATGTTCACGGTTATGTCAAGTGGATTTTTCCCTTTGACTAGAGTAGTCTTTATTTTTTTTTAAATCATTTTATTGGGGGCTCGTAAAACTCTTATCACAATCCATATATCCAGCCATTGTGTCAAGCACATTTGTACATTTGTTGCTATCATTCTCAAAACATTTGCTTTCTACTTGAGCCCTTGGTATCAAGTCCTCATTTTCCCTCCCTCTCTGCTCCCCCCTCCCGCATGAATCTTTGATAGTTAATAAATTATTTTGTCATATCATACACTTTCTGAAGTCTCTCTTCACCCACTTTTCTGTTGTCTGTCCCCTAGAAAAAAGGGTATATGTAGATCTTTGTCATCAGTTTCCCCCATTCTACCCCACCTTCCCTTTACCCTACTTGTATCACCACTCTCACACTCATCCTGAAGGGATCATCTGCCCTGGATTCCCTGTGTTTCCAGTTCCTATCTGTACCATTGTACATTTTCTGGCTTAGCCGGATTTGTTAGGTAAAATTGGGATCATGATAATAAGGGAGGGGGGGCAGAGAGGAGGGAGCATTTAAGAACTAGAGAAAAGTGTAAGGTGATGGAACACCACTGGAGATGAATGAGAACCAAATTACAACAAAGCAAGCCTTTATTGGGGAGATACGTAGCCCAGCCGAGGTCCCATGGTCCTCGAGGCCTGAGGCTGAGGGAGTCTTGCCCAGTGGAAAAATGGCTGTGATTATATAGCCTGGAGTACATAGTTAGGGTGTTTGGTGCCCGTTTAAGATAAGGTAACTGGAGGTTGGAGGTTGAAGGCATGTTCAGGTCGTGTGCAGAGCAGGTTGCAAGGGTTAGAGAAGGCTGCAAGGTTATATGTCTGGTCCAAGAAGGTGAGGGAGGGTCAGGCCCAAAATGGCCATTGCAAGCGGACCTAACATTCCCCACTCTTTGGTAATAAGGGCGATGACTCTTCGGGCTTCTTCATGCTGGCTTTGGGTCGAAGTGGGGGAGGTTTTAAGCATTGGGAATGTCAGACTCCTACAGGAGGGGGTTTTGGTGGTGTTATAATTTTGTCCAGGGTCGGAATAGCAAAAGGGCCATTGTTGCATAAGTGGGTTATGGAACCAGTTACGGAATGGCAGAAAGGTGTCAGTTGTTTGGGCCCAATTGAATGATTGAGGCAGGGGTACAGCTGGTAGAGAAGACCTAGGGTAGGCAACACAAAACAAAACAAGAGGAAAGGGTAACTAAATTGATGTTGTTGAGACAGGCTGCCCCTTCCTGAATAACGGTGAGCCAAGAAAGAAACTTTCCCATGGACTTTTATCCCGTAATCTGTTCCTGTAGTTTTTCCTTGGTTGCTGGATTAACCGGGTCTGGTCAGCAAGGCCTATGTGTACATAAGCCCGATAGATACATGTAGACTTGACAAGGGTATGAGTACCTAGGATACTGGTAGATTTTTCTGGGGACACCAGTTTGCCAGCGAGCGTCCCACAGATCGGGAATGTTAATCTGAATGTTAATCTGTTATTATGGTTACCAGTGAGGCGGTTTCATGCTTCCACTTGCCATGCGGATTAAACTGGTATTTGTACATTACCCAAGTATTTCAAGGACAACCTCTATTTTGTTTTATCCAGTTAGTGCTACAACCACTAGACTTAACCTTATCGTACAGGAAGCAAAGGAGAGGGTGTGACCATATTTCAGGGTGCAATGGAAGCGTAGGACAGATATTGACACTAGAGACTGCCAGTATTCTTTGCCGATGACTAGCGAATGGGTTCCCGAGCTAGCAAGCCAGGTTTCGGTAACCACGAACTGCCTTCAGTGGCTAGGCAGAGGGTTGGCAGTACTGATGGAAGCCAACACCTGAGAAGAAAGAAGAAAGAGCAAAGCACAAAAGGCCTAAACAGACCTTTTGACCATTGATCCCTTTGGTTGGAGGGGTTGCCGCAAGGCCTATTGCCAGGACACCTAACAAGGAGGTGATTAATAAAGAAAGGGCACATGCTGAAATCATTTGGAGGGTAGTTTGGGTTAAGCAAAGCGAAGTTGGGCCGATGGGGTGGAAGTCTATGTGTGACCAGTGGGATTAGGTTCCAGGGTTGGGCTCCCTTGACCTGTGTTAGATGGTACCACATGGGCAAGCTCAGTGGCTTGACTTCCAATGGCGTGGTCAGGATTACAGTATAGGATCCTTTCCACTGCGGCTTGAGAACAGGGCTAGGCGAATGAGGAGGCTTCAGCAACACTTGGTCGCCTGGAGAGAGGCTGAGCATATGAGATCTGGGGAGGCTATTCTCAGTTTTCAAGAGGTGCTGGTCAGCAAAAGACCAGAGAAGGTTTCAGAGCAGAGACAGGGTGGGTAGATACAACACTGGGGTGACTTGGTGGCTGGTTAGGAGTAGGATAACATATTTGGCCTTTTGTACAAATTTTTTTAAATGGGCTGAGACCCATTGGAGCTCAAGGAGAGGCACAAAAGTGGATTCGTGCCATAGGGAGGAGAGTTGGCCATGAAAGATGTACTTCCAGAGAGAGTTTTGTTAGCTGGGACTTTGGGAGCCCATTTGTTGCCTTAACCTTACTGAGGGTGGTATGGGATATGCAGCTTCCAAGTGATGTTAAGGGTTGAACTACCAGAGAAATAAAGGCCAGGATATTATTGTCAGACTGGATGGAGTGGAAAACCTGGAAATGATGGTTCCGAGTAGGGTCTGAGTGATCATGTCTGCTGTTTCTTTGCTGTTAGGGAAGACCTCAGTCCATTCTGAAAAGTGTGCACAAGGGTTAGTAGGTATATGACGTGCTTGTGCCAGGGCATATGAGTAAAGTCTACTTCCCAGTCTTCTTGTGGGAGGTGTCCCCTTAGCTTGTGGAGATTTTTTTTGGCAGCTGGAGGCTGCCTTGTGAGTTTGCAGTTGCGCAAACAGGACAGATTGAGTAAACCTGTTAGGAGTATTGTGGAAGGCAATTATGGATTTTGAGATTTCGCATACCTGAGGATTAACCTGAGAGGTAATTGTCTTCAGGATCGGGAGCTAGCTGGAAGCGGGGAGGTATAATTGCTGGAGCTACTGAATCCCGTGAGCTGCCAGTAAGGACAGAAGCTAGAAGGAAGGAGTTGGAAATGAGTGTTATGGAAATGGTGGTATTGCGGCACTGCAGGATTTCTGTGTCCAGGAGAGGATAATTAAGAAAGAGTGACCCACATGAAAGAAGCACACCAGCCTGTGTGACTATGAAGTGTTGAAGGGATCCGGTGTCAACCATCAAAAAACTAAAATTATATCATTATAAATAGGGGGAAGTGCAGATTGGTGACCCAAAGCCCATCAATAGGTGAAGCGACATCCTCTTACAGAGGGGTTGCAGGGAGAAGATGAGCCAGTTAAAGTACAGTGTAGTAACAATGAAATATGCATCTTTCCTCTAGTTCTCAAATGTTTTTTCCCACCCACTATCATGCTTCCGGTTCTACCAGACAAGTCCGGCTAGAACAGGGGATGAACACTGGAGTCAGAAACATGGGGATTTTAGGATAGATATTTCCTCAGGACGAGTCATGGGAGTGGTGATACTGGGAGGGTGGAGGGATGGTGGAGTAGAAAGGGGGAACCCATTACAGGGATCTACGTGTAACATCCTCTCTGGGGCATGGCTAACAGGGAAGTAAGTGAGGGAACACATTGGACAGTGTACGATATGAAATAACAATTTGTAAATTATTAAAGGTTCATTGGGGGGAGGGAAATATGGGGAGGTGGAGCTGGGGGCCTAAGTGGAGGGTGATGATGGCAACAAGTATACAAATGAGGTCTGCCTTCAATTGATGTATGTATGGATCGTGAGGGGAGGTGTATGAGTACCCAATAAAATGATTCCTTTTTTAAAAAGGGGGGAGGGGAAAGAGGAGCTTTCTTTAAAATTATTTTTTTATTTTTACGAGGACCTTATACCAAGGGCTCAAGTGGAAATGTTTGGAAATGAATGTGGCAACATGTGTGCAAATTTGCTTGATACAGATGATGTACTGAATGTTATAATAGCTGTAAGAGCCCCCAATAAAATTATTTAAATTAAAAAAAAGAGAGAGAGAAAAAAAGGAATGTTATTCAAAACACATGACAAAAAGGGGAGTTCTATATGGTGTTGAGGTGGTACCATTAATTCCCATTATAGGAGTGGTGGAGGGAACAGTACACCCGGCGTAAGAGGGGAGTAGCCCCCATGTCCAAGAAAAAAAGAGATGGACTTATCCACTACCTGGATAGTGACCCTGGGCATGGCAAAAGTGTTTGGGGTGTAGAAATCAGGCACCGTCAGCAAACCCCAACAGTTTACGAGCTGGGAAAGATGGCTCTTCTGTTCCTGCTGATTTCGGGCATGGAGACACCCTGGGGAAGCCTGCGAGTGGACAAACTTCCAAAGGTCCCGAGTGGCAGCAGGTGGTTGGTCCAGGGCTGGGACACTGGTGGGACCAGTGTCCTTCCTTGCCACACTTAAAACAAGCTCCCGGGGGAGCTGTATCCCATTTAGTGTGGAGGATCTTTTCCTGCCCTCACTGCTGGCCTCAGGACTGGCACTAGAGCCTAAGTCTGCAGCACCACCACCTGCTGTAACGTGGAATCGTGGGCAGCCTCTGCAGCCTCTTCATGGTCATTGAAAACCTTAAAGACCGGGCTGAGCCCCGGTGGCGTAGTGGTTGTGCGCGGGACTGCAGCCCCCTGGGATGGAGGTTCAATTCCATCAGTGGGCTGGGCCTCCTACTCCCACCACCGAAGAGCAGTGATGTGTCCCCCCCCCCCCCCCCAAAAAAAAAAAAAGAAAACCTTAAAGACCATTTTTACCAAGTCCTATAATGAAGTTTTGGGGCCCCTTCTCAGCCTTTTAAAATTTACATCTCATATCAGGGGCAGATTGGGAAATAAAATGGGAGGCTAATACCATGGCACTGGCCAGAGTTTTTTAATCTAATTTAGTATACTGGTAAGAACTTCCTGGAGGTGGTTAAGGAAAAGGGCGGGATTTTCGTCCCTTAACTCGGTAACCTCCTTTAACTTGTAAAAGTTTGCTACTTTATTAGAGGCTATTTCCATGCCCTGGACCAGGCAGCGAAGAGCATATCCCGACATGCACTTCCTGCCTGTCCTATTTGATAATCCCACCCAGGATCTTCTGTGGGAACTGCTGTCTACCCTACTGGGACAGCATTATCTACTAGGTGGGTCTGGTCTGCATATTGCCTAGCAGCAGAATACACTCTTTCCTTCTCATCAGGGTTAGAGTGGAAGTTAAGTTTACTTATATATCATGCCAAGTCAGGTAATAAGCATGAGCCAAGTAACTGAATTCTTTAATGTAGTTGCTGGAGTTGGCAGAAAAAGAACTCAGGAGTTTTTCAATTTGCGAGAGGTCTTGGAGCCAGAATGGAACATGTACTCCTCCCAAACACACCTTCTGCTCCAGCAATCTCTTTAAGAGGCATCAGGTGAGATTTGGTGTGGGCGGAACTAAGGTGGGACCTGGTGCCTGCAGAAACAGGTGATGAATTGGAGGGGAGAAGTCAGGGAGAGCAGTGTCACTCAGAAGCGGCAGCATGGGACCAGAAGGGACTGCTCTGCAGCTCTGCAGCTGCGGAAGATGGATCGACGAGACTGCTGGATCTGGCAGGCCGCTTATAAGCTGGGACGTGTAGTAGGGATTGCTGACGGGTGGGGGAGTGGGTAAGAGGGGACACAAACAAGTGATGGTTGTGGATCGCTCACAGCAACTGGGGTGGGGGGACTAGGAACGGAGGCAGGATTAACAGAAGCTGCATTCAGAGGGGGTCATGGGGGAACCCCCCAAAACTTGGGGTCTTCGGTTAAGAAAGAAGAAGATTCTATTTTGTTTGGAGGAGGTCTTTCAGAAACCTTAGCGAGGAGAACTCGGGTTAGTGGAGCACTGGATACGTAAGGACCTCAGATGCCAGAAGGCGTGAATGTATAGGATGGACCTCTGGCAACTTACTAGGCAACAGAAATTGTCTAGGTCTGTGAGCACAGCAAAATCAAAAGTACCCTTTAGAGGCCACTTAGATTAGTTATCCAGAAGATACTGGGGTCATAGCCATTTTCTGCGGAGAGTGTCAGAGAATCCCAATTTGGAGAAAATTTTTAGGAGACAACCCAATGGGGGTTTGGATCAGGTTTGGACTCAGTATTGCCCATAATGCTCCACAGCCTCAGAGAGTTTCTTCCCCCAAGACAAAGCATCCCATGTTGGGATGGATGAAATGGAATTGGTCCCCTGCCCCCCAATGAGACGTCTCTCTATCCAAGAGTTTCTGGGAAAGTTGGGGAGCCTTGCGTGGCATGGCCATGACATGGGCAGGCAGGGCTCAGAAGGAAAGGGGCAAGGCAGGCACTTACCGGAGTCTAAAGTAGATCACGCAGCACTCGATCACTGAGGTTCGGTTGAAGAAGAGTCCCTCAGGGTGGACCAGCACCCTCAGTCTCCAAGGGGGTCTTGACCTCCGAACCTCAAACTGTGCCTCAGCCAGGTTTTTGGCACCAATGTAAGGTGATCGAGTGCAAAGTTGTGTGTTTAATCATTACTACACTGCACCCTGACTGGCTCATCTCCTTCCCACGATCCTTTTATAAGATAATGTCCAGTTGCATCCTTCTGCAAGAGAATGTCCAGTTGTCTACAGATGGGCTGTGGTTTCCCAGTCTGCCCTCCCCCGCATTCTAAATGATAGGATTTTTTGTTCCTTGATGGCTGATACCTGATTCCTTCAATACCTCACGATCACACGGGCTGATGCACTGCAGTGGTTTGTATTCATGAACCCATTACTGCAGCAGTTCTCAACCTGTGGGGTTGCGACCCCTTTGGGGGGTTAAACGACCCTTTCACAGGGGTCACTAGCATAACACTAGCAAAATTACAGTTATGAAGTAGCAACGAAAATAATTTTATGGTTGAGGGGGTCACCACAACTGTGAAGAACTGTATTAAAAGATCACTGCATTTCCAGTACTTTAAAACTTCACCTTATCCTGGTCTTATTACTCTCACTTCCTAGATAGAGGTAGCCACTAATATCTAGTTTATTTGAGGCCTTCTCATCCACGATTTTGTAGTTTCACTACATATTTGAAATAGCAGTGGTCAGTGATTTATCTGTGATTTTCAGATAATATTTTTGATGAAGGGGGCTTAAAAAATGTAGAAAATGAAATTAAAAGACAAAGGAATTTGGGCTGAGCCCCGGTGGCGTAGTGATTGTGAATGGGACTGTGGCCCACTGGGATGGAGGTTTGATTCCAGCTCCACGGAGCAAAGGCTGGGCCTCCTACTCCCACAACCAGGGCAGTGATGCCTAAAAAAAAAAAAAAAAAAAGACAAAGGAATTTTTCCATAAACTTTTCAAACCTCATACAGTTACAAATAGGGTGTGGACTGTTGCTTCATGCTTTTAAATGTTCAAACATGTTTATTTTGTTGATTTATGTAATGTCAGTCATTCAGAGAATTTTAGTTATCATTACTGTTATCAAATAATTTAGTTATCGTTACTGGCAAACTGATTTTTAGATCAAAGTGTTTCTCCTTTTGTCAACCTATTAATAAAAGTTGCTACATGGTGCTCCTCATGCTTTCTATCAATTTATGATGTTAGCATATTGACCTTTTTATATAATTTATAGAAGTATTGATGAAGCTGAAATTCTAATTGATTATGTTGAGAGACAAGAAGGGAAATGATGCATGATTCAGCTATTATTTAGCTTTAGCTTCATGCTCCCTCAGGGGATTTTACAAAATTCTTTTTTTATTCCCTGAGGTCAGTGTATATATTTACCCATTCTGTTTCTTTCAAAGCCTAAAGGTGCTGATGCCAAATCTTCGAGTAAATCAAAGCGATCTCAGGGTCCTGTTCATATTACCGCAGGGAATGAGCCTGTCCCCATTGGAGAGGATGAAGAGGATGATCTGGACCAGGAGACATTCAGCATAGTAAGTCTTGAAATTGCCATGCTGGCTTCTGTGGTTACAACCCCAACTGATGGAAGAATGAAAATACTACCTTGGAAACACATTGCTTGTGACCTTGAAGACCTTGTCTCTAGAACAGATTGGCAGGAAGAAATGTTCCTATTTTATATCTAGGGAGAAAGAAGTTTAAGGAATGGAATGCATGTTTTGTATTACCAGTTCAAAAAGTGACAGTGGCCTTAAAAGGTATTCCTTAGCTGGAAAACTGAAGTGCTCACTTAGCTAAACTTTACTGAATACTTCATCTCTGGGGCTCTGACCCCTAGGTCTACCATGTTTATTAGATATTATCATGTACAATTATGTAAAGGAGATGGTTAACTACATACTTCATGTTGGCATTATTGTTGTGTCTCTGGATGAAGAGGTGATAGGATGAAGGGATTGAATCTAATCAGGACCTATCAGCAGAGGCATGATCAAGAATGTAATGTTTCAGTTGGGTTATGAGTGAAGAATAGAAGGTAAGAAGGAACAGTATTCACCAAGAGCCTGTGACGGTACTGAGTAATGTGCATTTCAAATGGTAGCAGAGGCTACTGTAGTTAGAAGACCAAGAGCAAGGAGTAGTGAGCTTAGGGTTCTTCCCTGCAGAAACCCAAGCAGCCTGACTGAGTTACAACAGTGGTAAACATGGCATAACACCTTTCATGGTGCTAAAAGCTAAACACCAAACAAACAAACAAAAAAAAGCCTCATTACTATACAATTGATTCTGATTTATAATGACACCATAGCAACAGGGTTTCTGGTTGTCAATGTTTATGGGAGCAGAAACCCTCATCTGTGTAGTCATTGGGGGTTTGATCTGCCTGTCTTGTACTTTGCAGTCCAACACATAGTCCATTCTGCTAGTAGGGCTCTTAGTGTTCAAAGTTAGGGGATGCCTATTTCTTCATAGGGTACAGAGGAAATGATAGGAAGTACGTGGGATTAGATATGGGCAGTGTACCCGCAGGGTCCCTTAGCCTCTAACTATAAGTGTACTGTAGTGCAGTCTGTAATTTCCTTTCCCACCTCCCTTTTCCCCTAAATAATAGTTCACTGGGCTAGCTAATTCATTCTCAAAGGAAAAACACTTGACTTCTTTCAAAAACCCAAAGATAAATGCATGGCAAAGGATTAGGTAGTTCTTCATTTTGGTATAAATAGTATTATTTTGAGTTGAAACCAACTTGATGGTGCTTGTGTGTGCTCACTGTGTGTGTGTGAAAAAGTTTGTGGAAAATGCAGTGAAAAGCTAATGAAATTTTCCTAAAATCTTTTGGAGGCTCTGTTGTATGCACATATGTCAGGGGAAGTGAGCCCCTAACTGGTCTGGTAGGCGCAATTGTATAGTGATAAGAAGTAAAGATCATTGTGAAGTCATAGAAAATATGAGCGAGAAATAATGGAGTCAAACACATTTTATGGTAGCATGCTCACTGTTACAGTTTGAGAGCCCAAATAAGATCACTGACCCAAGTTCTGCAGAACAAAAGACAGTTTATTATAACATATAACAGATAACATATAACAGACAGATTCGAATCTGGGCTACAGCCTTTATTTGGACTGCAGCCCCGAGCATACAAAACTTACAGCTCTTATAGGATGAAAGGGGAGGGGGGAGTAAAAGAGGGTCTGGCTGA
>PVJH01005394.1:0-113069 GCA_004026705.1 Nesogale talazaci | reverse complement strand
GCCAGGACTCTGTACCCACTGGCCTGTGACTTCTTGAGTTGAAAGGAGACATTATAAACTGGTATCGGGCATATGGGCTAATATTGGACTTATGGCTTTGAACTGGACTGGGTTGGGATGCTTTCTCAATGTTCCAGTCCTTTGGCATACAAACCATTCCCTTATATCCATATATGTGTCTATCAACTTGTTTCTCTAGTTTACCTGGACTAAGACAGAGTGTATGGAGTCTCCATGAGCCAGGGTTTAGCTCAACAGTTAAAATCAAGAATTATGATGAATCTGAATCAGTGGGTTACACAGGCAGATGTATGTTGTCTCCTTAGGATTCAATTTTGGAAATCTCCAAGGGCAAATAGGTATATTAAACATCTTATTCTTATAAAAGTAAAAAAAAAACCACATTTTTGTACACTTGCCCTTCAGTTATTTCACCATTAATGAACCTTTTAAGCTGATCTGTAATTCATTTAGCTAAATAAGTGGCAATGGAATGTGAGTTTAAAACACATTACACTTGACAAAAATAAAATGAGTGCTTTGAAAATTAGTGCTTTTAGGAGAGTGGTCTTTGCACTTATGTTGCTACTAAACTGAGATCAAGAATTAGCAAACAAGATGAGATCGGGGACGTTCAGGGTGGTAGAAAATATACAGCTTTCCTCTAGTTCTTGAATGCTTCCACCCCCACCCCCACCCCCACTATCATGATCCCAATTCGACCTTACAAATATGGCTAGACCAGAGGATATACACTGGTACAGGGAATGAAGGGAATCTGTCGAAACACAGGGAATCTAGGTCAGATGATCTCCTTAGGACCCCTGGTGATACCAGGAGGGTGGAGTGAAGGTAGGGCAGAAAGGAGACAGCAATGACAAGGATCGACATATAGCCTCCTCGCTGGGGAAGGACAACAGAAAAGAAGGTGAAGGGAGATGGCAGACAGTGTTAGATATGACAAAATAATAATAATCTGTAAATTATCAAGGGTTCATGGGGAAGGGGGGAGCGGGGAAGAACAGGAAAACTGAAGAGCTGATATCAAGGGCTCAGGTAGAAAACAAATGTTTGGAGAATGATGATGCAACAAATGTCCTTGACACAGAGGATATATGTGTGGATTGTGATAAGCATTTATGAACCCACAGTAATGATTTAAAAAAGAAAAAAGAAGAAAGAAAATGCTTTTAAAATGATGGTGGCAGCAATTGTACGATTATGCTTGATCTAATTGGATTTTGGATTGTTATATTTTCTGAAAGAGCTCCCAATAAAATTATTTTTTTAAAAAAAGGATCATAGTAAGTAACCAAACAGAAAACTTACTGCTGAAAATGATGGGGTTAGGAGCAGAGATCCCAAACCCTTCAGTAGAAATTGGGACATCCCCTTACAGAAGAGTCACAAAGAAGGGAGGAGTCAACCAGCATACAGTGTAGCACCTCCAGTTCTCAGAGGCTTCCCCACTCCCTACTATGATGACCCCAGTTCTGCCTTTCATTGAGGGCTAGGCCGGAGCATGTACATTGGTACAGATAAGAGCTCAGTTCATGGAATCCAAGTCAGATAAACCCTTCAGGAACAGAAATGGGAGTAGGGACACCAGGAAGATAGAGGGAAGGAGGGAAAACTGACTGCGATGATTGGCACGTGACCTCACCACCCAACCCTGCACCCCCCCGGGGGACAAACAACAGAAACTGTGGGGGGAGACAGTGGTCGCTATAAGATATGAGAATAAAAATAATTTATCAAGGGGTCATAAGGGAGGAGGGAAACAAGAGGAGCTGATACCAAGGGCTCAAATAGAGAGTAAATGTTTAGAAAATAATTAGCACAACATAAGTACAAATAGGCTTGATGCAATTGATGTATAGATTGTTATAAGAGCTGTTAGAACCCCCAATAAAATGATCTTTAAAAAAGAATAAATCATAAATAAATAAAACTGTAAGAACAAATATTGCTCCAAATTTATGGGCAAACTATGAAAATGTGAAGCTATTGTTTCTAGACATATTGTCCATGTAAGCATCTAGCCTTCTGACGGCGATGTTGTATCTCTCACCTCAGGAGCCCTGGCAGTACTGTTGAGGAAGTGTTGCACTGGTGTCCACAAGGCTGGTGGTGGAATCTGCAGGAGTGTGCTGCTGCTGAGGTCATCTTCTCCCAGGAAGTCTTATGGCCTCAAAAACCCACTCTGGGACTCCTAGGAGTCAAAAATAGACGGATGGCTGTGAGAACCCTTGGAAGAAGTCTGCCCTGTCTTATTTGTAGCACATCAAAGCAGTACCCATGGCAGCTTTGAGGGACTCAAATTATGATCTTATTAAATATATCCATTGGCATCTGGGAAGAATGAATCTAAGTGGGGGATATCAGAGCTTTGGGATGGATAGGATGTAATTTTCCAGTGAAATTTCTTCTTACTTTCAAAGAATAAGCAGATGCATGCTGTGATGGAAAATGAATTTATTAGTGCAAGAAGACTGGCAGTTTTCTCACCAATTCAGGTTTTAGTTTTCTTAAGATTTTTTTCATAATAAATACCTGTGATCATCTGTTTCCTTCAGAAGGGGAAAAAGACCTATCAAGATTATCTATTTGTGCTAATCGGGGTGGGGGGGTATTCCACCACTGAGAAAAGCACAACATTATTTATAGAAAATCCAGAAGGATAATATGCCTTGCATTGTCCACAAGTGGTCACTTTTAACCTATTTTTCAACCATGGTGACTAGAACAGTATACCATGGAGAACTGGGACACGGAATTCTGTCCTTTTGAGATGCACAACAGCCTTCATAAAACATACTAGAGGTACCTAGATTGACCATCCCATGGAGTGAACTGGACTCCACTCTGAACTCACCTATAGCAGAGCTAAGGAACTGAAATACTTCCTTGAATTCTAGGCTGGAATACCCTGTTAGGAGAAGAAGCAATTGATCACTGTCCCCAAACCAGGGAATTGATGGTCTTTGAACTATGGGTGGGTTTGGACCTATTGCATAGAGGGTGCCCCATGAATTATGACCTGTGACTAACCTATAGCTATAGGTTTTCAAGCTCTGTAGACTTTTTGTGTGACATGCTTAGCTTAACCAGTGTGGGCCTGCTTTTGTAAATGATAGTACCTGAGGATTGCCATATTTCTAACCCTCACAGCTTGTGCAATTACTGTCAAATCACTCAAGATATGAAGATATACAAGTAAACACCTCACATAGTAGAGACTCATAAGATGCCCTCCACACATATAAAATCCTTTGCACAACAATATTTTACTAGATGAACATAGTAATAAGTGGATTTTGAGCTCTTGCTTGATCTTCGCCCTGATATAAGAACAATTAGCTTTTGTGACATGGCCCTGCCTGGTGCTCACCCTCGTGAGATTACTGAAGATGTGGGGATCATAGCAAAGTGTGGTGAAGAAATCAGATGGTGCCCAGCTACCAGGAAGGAAAGCTCCTGGGGTCTTAGAGGCCTGTCTCAAAACAACCTGCCACCTAATTGAGGAGCCAGCTAGGTTCACACAGAAGCACAGCATCTTGTAAACAATAAGATCCAAAGCCAGTAGAGGGACCACTATCCGTGCCTACATTCTAAACACCTAGTTTGTAGAGCGACATGGATGATGGGGGAAACCCAAACTCCTTTTGTAGGTCCCTTTGTGATTGATTTCCTAGGGAATCCCCACTGTCCACTGAGTAGGAAGGTGAACAGCTCAAATATCAGACAAAGAGCATTGCAAAGAGGTTCTTAGCAACCTTATTTGTAATGTGGAATGTAGCACCTTGTTATTAAATGTTTCAATTTATCCAAAAATTTTAATATCCGTTTCTTCTCCTTTGATTGAAGTTCTGATCATTGTTGCCTGATCCTTTTTTCCTCCTTTCTATTTTTGGTCCTTGTTTTGTATGTTTTCTGTATAGAGAAGTCATGACTTATCTAGACAGTAAATGCAAAAAACAATTACCTGAGGGACAAAAGAGAAAGGTGGGGGAAAGGGAAAGTCAACACCAATAGGTTACAAGAAGGAAGAAAATGTTTCAAAGTTGATTATGATGATGATTGCACCACCCTTCTTAATATGATTGAACCACTGAAATGTATGATATGTTGATTATAGTTCAGTAAGCCTAATTTAAAAACAAGCAAAACAGTTTATCCTTTTATATTTCCAAAATAATATCTGCATAACCATATTAGCTGACCTTTCTGACTTGAATTTCACTGACTCTTGAAAGTGATGGTTTCAATTGTATTTTTTTGAAGTCATCTGAATGTGGCTACGGCAAGTGTATTATTGAAGTCTTCAATAGATGTGCACTGATGGCGGATCCATGTTTAAGCATGTTTTGCTGGGGAGGAACCTATGCATATATTAACAGGAACCTTAATAGAAATACTTTTTCACTTATTTTTAGAAGTAATATAAGGAGGATAAATGTTCTTTTAATTTAGATTTTAAAATTTATTTCTAGGCTTGGATCAATTCTTTCTATTTTATATTTTAAAACATTTTCAGTTAATACAACTCTCATGCCTTCAGTGTCTTTGTATCTGGTCTAGACTGTGTGGTGTCAGGTGACCATTAACACTGGTGAGGAGGAATACATAGGAGTTTTTTAGTGCAAGGATGAATTTGAGTGACAAGAGCTGCAAATTTTGTTGCCTTACATATTTCTTATGCATGTCACCATCCCTATTTATAAAGTGAGGAAAATAATGTTTAAGAGAGGAATTTAAAAGCTCATATAGGTAAACCTAATAGAGTCCAATGACTGGCGCATAGTTTTTCTATTACAGAGTGAGCCCTGTCATTTCTTCACATAAACATCTCTATCCAATGTTTCCCCATTGTCAAGATGGAAACACAGAAATGAAATGTTATTGTTTAAAATGTTTAATACTGTGTCAAATTCATGGACGATATTTGATAAATGCTAGTTGGGAATCTCTTTACCTGTTTCTTCACAGGGAACTGGGAGGATCTCCCAAGTATGTTCTTTTCTAATTCAAAATTCATTTATTTATTTTTAACTTTCTTATTGTGATGTGGACAAAAGGCTGCAGAGAAAACCAGTTCGCTGTCCAACTGTTCACATACAATATGCTTTGTTACAATGATTGCAGTCTCCACAATCTAATAACTCTCTGCCCATTCCTCCTCCCATTTCTCACTTCTACCCATTTCTCTTTCCAATCCCTGCTTGTCTTTGGAGCTTTGTCTCTGGACAAATGATGCCTTTTCATGTTTCACTTTTATTGGGCTGTATTTCACATATTGTACAACTTAATCCTTCAGTTTTAGTAAGAAGGGTTGTGCAACCATCACGACAATCAGCTTAAGGACACCTTCTTTTTCCATGCAATGTCACTGGCTCCCCACTCCCTCCACCCCATCCTCCCATGACATTGTCATTCCAGCTTCTGTGTCTATAGATCTAACTATCAAAATATTAAAAGCAGAAACAATAGCACTGAGGAGGTATGTACTTCTTAGAAAAAACAACTCTATGAGATCAAAATGACAGCTTTGTGTCTCATATGAAGCCCATTCACATCCTTGGACTCTGTTGAAATGGGATTCACCAGAAGCTTAATCTATACGGGGACCCAGCAAATGAAGTTAGGGTTTCCACTGTCATTTGGCCTTCTGCAAACTGGGTGTTGACATTCAAGCACTGGCACAAATATCTTTTGAGTTTGGATTTTGCTATTTAAAATCTATACCTTATCACTTGATTTTTTTGACCCAATTTCAAGTTGCTTCAGTTTTTAATATTTTACTGTTTTTTAGGAGTGAGATTTTTCTATGCTTTGTCATTATTACTGAATTTTCCATTTGTTCATTTGCTTTCTATTTGCATTTTGTTTGCTTTTCAGTATATGAAGTAGATTTCCAGTCTTTTCTTCCTAGTCTGTCTTAGTTTGAAAGCTCCAGTGAAACCTATCAGTCATAGGTAACATCATATTTTAAATGCTCATGGTATTCTTCTAGCATTATAGGAACATGCAAATGATCATCATGAAAAAACTGACATGGATGAAAGAGTAGTTTAGTGTTTTGCAATTATTCATTACATCAAAAAACATTTTCACACCCATTTTGTTCCCCACAAAATTACTTTCTATATATCAGCTAAAATTACAGACATGTTATCAGATGATGATGGAAGATAATATAATATCAATTGTTTCTTGTGACCAATAATCACATTTCTCTAGGTTTTATATTTTGTCCAGATCCTGGAGTTATTTCTAAGTGAAGGATGACTTAATGCTGCCACTGCATCTTCCTTAGACAAGGTGGTAGGTTATTTATTGACCAAGATGATTTTTCAAGGCTCATTGTAAGCCATGAAGAGCAACTTTTCATAAGCATCTTTTGCCCGTGTTAAGACTATTAGAGTCTTTCTCAGCGAGAATCAGACAATTCCTCCTACCTGTTTCAGATTTTGCTGACACTGTATCAACTTCTCAAAGTCACTCTTTGATGTAGTCAAACTGCTGATAAAATTTTCAGGCACTCTGAGTTTGTGGTCATACTCTAATCTCCATTTCTATTTCTGAATAAGCACATGTGATCTGGCTGTGATTCTGCTCCACAGAACAGCACATGGGCAATCACGTGGTGGGTTCAGGTTTAAAAGTCTGGATGCCGGACTATTTTGGGTTGCCTCCAAGTGTTTCCTAGGCAACACTTGGGCAAACTTACTTTCAGATCTGACAAGTCACCAGACCTGGAGTACTACAAGGATCACATGAGAAAACAGGTCAGTAGGTCTTGTTTCTTGATAGATGCTGACTTCAATGATTGATTATGGTTGAAAGGGGATAAAAATATAGCAGTTGGGTGAGGAGAGAGGAGAAAGTGGCATTTAGTTAAGACTCACCTGCCCGGAACTTCTGCTTGCCTGACCAGGAAATTGGAAGGTAAGGTGAAGGAGACTGGGAGGTGGAGTCCTGAAATTAAAACTAAGGTACTCGAGCCTGCTTGGTATGCCACTCTCTTGTGATTTCCACTCAAAAAGCGAACCAGGAACACATTAAATTGCTCTAGATTTGGCGTGCTGGGTTCATGGGCTCCAGTTGAAGAGCTACCTCGCCCTTTTGCAGTAAGTAGCAGTTTCTCCAGGCTGACACCTCAAAGGGGACATAATTCCAGAGACGAGGAGTACCTCTGTGACCTACTCACAGAACCCCATATCAGAGCTCCCTTCCCTGTTACCTGTCTTGAGCTCACAGCCTGGAGAGTGGGGTCTGCAGATAGCCATAATTTGAAGAAGAAAAAGCAGGAATTTATCTGAGTCAGGGTGGCTGTGGCAGAAAATAAGTAGATAATTATAGTTCAGGGGGCGAATTCAACTCCAGTTGGCACAGACGAAAACAACCTTGCTGATAACCTGGATCTGCGCCTCTGGTGGTCAGCATGACAGCCCCCAAATCAAGGCACCTCATAAGTCCAATATAAAAAGAGAAAATATATTTTCTGGATAAAAATGGCAAATTCTAGACTCATTGATCAACCCCAAGGAAACACGGAGATGGAGTCTCTTGACACACATTAACATACGAAGAGAGTCACAGGTAAGGAATTCCTCAACTTAGCTACAGCGCCTGGAGACTTTCAACATAGCAAAGACCCTGTGGAATGAGTCTAAGTTACTAACAGCATGGAGTCAGAGCCTAGAGCCAGGGAGCCAAGTTAATTTAATTCTGTTCTAACTGGGGAAGTAAAAAAACAAAACAAAAACAAGAACCCTCTGAGCTAGTAGAGCATAAGCAGTCTAGATCGGACAATAAGCCCATCTCTCCTCTCAGTGATTCTACACACAGCTGGGAAGGTCCTCTCTATCCTGAGGACCTACACATGGCTGAAGAGACGTGGAACATCCTCCCTGCCCTGTACACCCCGGCCCATCCCCACCCCTTGCTCCATACAGCACAGGGTAGGCATACCAGTGAATTCCTGTGTTCAACTGACACTGGGGCACTGCTGTGATCTTGTCTTTGAAGATAATTCCACCCAGCATCTGTGGGACCCTACACCACATGGACACACCACGCCGCTACCTTGAGGCAGAGTTGAAATTCCTCCAGCTCCATAATCAGGGAACCAAGTCTCACTTATCCCCTTACTTCCCACTCTATTTTGTCTTTCTTTATTCTCTTGCCCTACTACTTTTCCCACCGCAGTTGATCTCATGGGTACAGCTTTTTCCCCCGTCTTTTTCTGTCTTTTTCCTCTTTTCTCCCTCTCTTTCCTATCACACACCACTGCTGGATTCCAGGTTACTACCCTCTGCCTAGGATAAATCAACCCAAATACCAGGAGGAACTCCAGTCTGCCCACTGTGGGAGCACTGCATACCTCACAAGGCACCTGTGACAGGCCTCTACAGCGCTCCAGCATCGGTGGTGCTCCACGCTGTCGCAGAAACCTTTGCCTAACCTCCACGGTGATCTCTCTGACTAAGAAATTATGCCTGCCTGTTATTGTGCTCTACACCAGGGAGGGTACACCCACATGGCCTCCGTGGCGCTCCACTTGTATGCAGATGGAAACACCACATGTCATGAAAGGTGCTCCAAGCACCGTGAGACAAACCACTATGGCTTACTTAGAGATCGGCCAGTGAAACGCTACCCTCGTGGCCCACAATAACCCAACCAGCATCTCATGAGAGGACTATGCAACTCACCTTCCATATAATGGAATACTAGTTGGCCAGCACAAGAGAGAAAGCACAGAAAGATACAGAGGCTGCTCAACCCCTCAGTATAGCTACCTGCAGGCAATTGTAGAGGCACTCATACAGGTTCCCCCAAGAGAGAGGCCAGTGCTCTTTGACTCTGGAAGATGGCTCCATACTCCTCTACCACAACATGTCACTAGCAACCAGCCTCAATGAAAAAGCACGAGAACAAAAGACAATGCTGGAAGAAGTCATGAAAGATACAATGTGCATAGAAAAAGCAGATATTGACCTACCACAGAAAGAAATTTTTAGAATGCTGTTTGGAGTCATATGAAAGATCATTAGTATTATTCATCTCATTGACAGGAAAATGATAAGAATCATATGATAATATTGATAGATGTAGAAAAAGCCTTGAACAGCATCCAACACCTATTCCTGTCTTACACACTCAAGAAGATAAAAATAGAAAGAAAATCCCTCAATATTATACAAGCTGTATATGAAAAACCAACTGCCAATGTGGTAGTCAATGGAGAAAAGATGAAAACAATTTCACTTAAAAAGGGGACAAGGATGACCCTGTGCCCACTCCTATTTAACATCATACTTGATGTCCTAGTTAACAATATAAGACAATGAAAAGACATCAGAGGTATTCATGTGGGAAAGGAAAAGGCGAAATTATCATTATTTGCAGACAAAATGATTCTATATACTGAAAATCCCCTAGACTGCACGAGTGGAGTGTGGGACACAATAGAGGAATATGGTGGATTGGTAGGATACAAGACTAATAAACAGAAGTCTACTGGTCTGCTATACACATCAGCACAAGATCATAGAAGGGGCAATTAAAAAAGTAGTGCCCTTTACAATAGGCAAGCACAAATTGAAATAGCTAGATTATACTGGACTAAAAAAGTGAAAGATTTTGTACAAGGAAAATTTTGGACCACTATTACAAGAAAGCAAGCGTGACCTTAACAAATGGAGGGATATTCCATGCTTGGGGAGTGGAAGAATCAATATAATAAAGATGTCAGTTCTGCCCAAGGTACTATATAAGTTCAATGTTATCCCAATATGAATAGTACCATCCTTCTTCAAAGAATTGGAAAAAATTATTGCCAATTTCATATGGAAAGGGAAGAAGCTCAGATTTAGCAAAGATTTCCTCAAGAAGAAAGACCCATGGGAGGGCTTGCTCTATTTTAGCTCATATTATATGGCCACCATAGTGAAAACAGTGTGGTACCAGTATAATGACAGATATTCAGACCAATGGAAAAGAGCTGAAGAACCAGAAATAAAAGTATCAACACACAGGAAACTGATTTTTGATAAGAGCCCCCAAAATATCAAATAAGAAGCAGATACCTTCTTTAATAAATGATTTTGAAAATATTGGATATACCTACCTGCAGAAAAATGAAACAAGATCCCTACCTGACTCCATACACAAGGTTAAACTCACGGTGGATCTCAGACCTTGAGGTAAAACCCCAAATAATTAGGGCCATTAGTGAAGGAATTGGGACAAACCTGGGAACATTAACACAGGGAACACATAGGCTATGGAAAATAGGGAAGGATACAAATACAGAGGAGTCACAAATTGAAAAGTGGGATATACTGAAGATAAATCACCTGTGTCTATCGAAAGAATTCACAAAGAGAGTAATAAGAGAACCCAGCCACTGGAAAAACATCGTTAGCAATGATACATCAGTCAAAGGTCTTATCACTAAACTCTACAATTCTTTGCCAACTTACAATAAGAGAAAAACTAACAGCCCACTGAAGAGGTGGGCAAAAGAAATGAATAGATGTTTCATGGGGGAAGAAATTCGAATGGCCAATAAACATTAGAAAGTGTTCCTGATGACTAGCCAGAAGAAAAGTGCAAATTAAAACATCAATGAAATGCCACCTGGTACCGTCCAAGGTGGCCCAGTTAAAAAATGAGAAAGCAATAAGTATTTGAGGGGCAGTAGTGAGATAGGAACTCTCATCCACTGCTGGTGAATATGTAGGTATGTACAGTCACTATGGGAATCAGTTTGGCAATTTCGAAAACAGATGGAAATTGAGCTACCATACAACTCAGCAATCCCCCTACTGAGCATATACCCAGAAGATACAAAAAACAAGCCACACCAGACATCTGTGCTCCAATGTTCATTGAGGCACAGTTCACAGTTGCAAGGAGATGGGAAAAACCCATATTATCTTCAACAGATGAATGGATTAAAAAGCTGTGGTACATACATACAACAGAATACTAGGCATTGCCGAAAAGCAGTGCTGAATGCATGAAGCCTATTGCCACATGGGAAGAACTGGAGAAAATTTTGCTAAGTGAAGTAAGCCATGCACAAATGGACTAGTATAATATGAGTCCACTGAGATGAGCTTAAAAAAAAACACACACACAAAATGGGCATAGGGAAAAAGCTATTTATACAAAAGTTCCTGAGGTAAGGTACAAGTAGTATGGCAGGGGTCAGACCAAATCTAGGGGTATATATGGTAGCCAACTAAAAAGGAGGGTCTAAGGGTAGGAAGTAGGGAAGACAGTAATGTGTAGTGGGAGAAAGGGCATTAACCCACCCAATGGGGGGTATTGTTTATATCTCCACAAGGAAAGAGGGACCTGACTTAGACATGGTGTTCCAGGATATGAATGCAGCTTGAAGGAATGGAGTGGGGAGCCAGTCAAGTGGTGTGAGGGCCCAACCCCAGTCCCGTCATGGACAGCCAGCCCTCTTCCCAGAAGAATTTACTTTGGAGAACAGCACTGAAACTGCAGCTCAGGGAGCAAATGAAGGGGTAGGAAGAGAGAGAGTGGAGCACATCCTGGTCCAACAAGCCTTGAGGATGATATCCCGGCTCAGAATAGCCAATGCACAGAGAGGACCATGTGGCCAGCCCCACCCTGTGACATGATGTCCCTTGCTGACCCATGGCCCTATGGGGGACAACAATGGAGACAGTGCCGTGATTGCACCCATTCTGATTCCACTGAAGCAAAACACTAAGAGCATACGACAGGGCAATAGTGGAGGGTGAGGGGGGCGGAGCAGAGCAGGGAGGTCTGGAGGGAGTGCTAAGAATAGACTTTGGGGTCAAGGTGTGGCACCCCATTGGACTAGACAGGAGGACACTCTTAGAGGTCAGCAAACAGACCTTGAACTATTCACAGGTTTTTCTTTTTACTTATTTTTTCATTTTTTCTCAACATTGGTTGTTTTGTTGTCATTTTGTTTTCTTTTGTAGCTTCATCTTGCTATATCTTGTTTTTTTTTGTACATAATATTATCTGTGCATGTTTCTCTTAGATAAGATAGGTTGGATGAGCCGTCTGGAGCAGAAAACAATGCTTCCAAGGGACCACGGGAATGGGGGAGGTGGGAGAAAGGAGGTGGTCTTGATAAACCCAGGGAAAAGGGAACAACAAGAGATCCAAAATCAGGGACAAGCAGAGTGTGACAGGCCTGGTAGGGATTGACCAATGGTAATGCAACCGAGAGGAATTACTGACACCCAAATGGAGGCTGAGCATGATAGTGAGACAAGAGGAGAGTAAAAGGAAGCAGAGGAAAGAAATAAGAGGCAAAGGGCATTTATAGAGGTCTCATACGGGCATGTGCCTAGGTAGATATAATTACTTCTTTATTTTATTTTATTTTTGTGGCATCACTGCTCTGGTGGGAGTAGGAAACGCAGCCTTGCTCCTGGAGATTTGCTGCTGGATTTGAGCTGTCAACCCTGTGGGCTGCAGTCCCGCACACTACCACTAGGCCACCAGGGTTCAGCCAGTAAATATATTTATATATGATTATGGAGAAATAGATCTACATGCATAATGTGTAGGCTTAGTATTAAGGTCGCAGATGGACACTGGGCCTCCACTCAACTACTTCCTCAATGCAAGAACATTTTGTTCTATTAAATTGGCTCACCTTCCTGAAACAATCGCTGAAGAAAAATGTGTGCATTAGCAAAAGTAGTGAAGAAACCTGATTGTGCCCAGCTATGAAAAGACAAAATATCTTTGGTGTTAAGGGCTTGAAGGTAAAAAAGTAGCTATCTAGCTCAGAGGCAAACACATGGAAGAACCACAGGACCCTGTATGACCACAGGTGTTAAAGGGATCAGCTATCAGTCATCAAAGAGCGAAAAATCAGATCACTGTGTGCCTACCTTGCCAATATGATCACTGAAGACAAATGCGTGGCTAAGTAAATGTGGTGAAGAAATTTGATGGTGCCTGACTATCAAAAGATATAGAGTCTGGGGTTTTAAAGACTTGAAGGTAAACAAACAGCCATCGACATCAGAAGCAACAAAGCCCACATGGAAGAAACACACCAGCCTGTGTGACCAGGAGGTGTCAAAGGGATCAGGTATCAGGCATCAAAGAACTAAAAATTATATCATTGTAAATGAGGGGGAGTACAATGTGGGGACCCAAAGACCATCAGTAGGTAATAGGACATCCCCTTACTGAAGGATCTTGGGGAGGAAAAGAGCCAGTTAGGGTGCAGTGTAGCAATGATGAACATAACTTTCCTCTAGTTCTTCAACACTTCCTTCCATCCACTATCATGATCCCAATTCTACCTTTCAGATCCATCTAACCAGAGGATGTACACTGGTACAGTTAGGAACTGGAAACAGGGAATCCAGGACAGGTGATCCCGTCAGGACCAGAGGTGAGAGTGGTGATACTCGGAGGGTGAAGGGAGGGTGGTGTAGACAGGGGGAAGCAATGATAAGGATGTACATATAACCTCTTCCCTGAGGTATGGATAAAAGGGAAGTAGGCAAGGAAGACATCGGAAAGTGTAAGACATAGCAAAGTCATAATAATTTATAAATTATTAAGGGTTCATGAGAGAGGGGGAGCAGGAAGGGAGGGGGAAATGAGGAGTTGATACCAAGGGCTCAAGTAGAAAGTAAATGTTTTGAAAATGATGAGGGAAATAAATGTACAAATGTGCTTGACATACAATGAATGGATGTGTGGATTGTGATAAGAGTTATATGAGTTCCCATATAACAACAATTCAAATAATATTATATGAAATAATATATAACAGTTAGAATATCTCTGCACCATTAATACAATATAATCTTGCAAAAAGAAATGTGATTTGGAAGAATGGAAAACAAGGTAGAAAGAAAAGTTACAGGAGAATAGAGAAAGAAAATACTATATCAGCTGAAAAGCTAAAATAAAAAACTAGCACCCCCAAACTTTATAATTACAAAGTATAATTACAAAGGAATACTTACTCATAGATCAAAATGAAATCCCTTGTAATATATACTGCATGATTGCTGACCTCTGTTTATGACATTTATCTTTATGAATTTGTAAGGGAGAAAGGCTAAAATATCATTGGCATTATCTTGCTTCTTTTTATGAGTGAAAAGAAATGTCATATGAAAGCTGAGGTATCTTTTGCCGCTACATACTCCTTGTGTTTTATATTATTAAATTATAATTTTAAAATGTAGCTTAGTTTTAAGTAATAACCTGGTTAATAAAAGCACAAGGAGAGAAACCTTTCATTTTTATTGCAAAATCTTAGTGTTATGGATACTCAAGTTTATTCTATTTGGCTTTGGAAAATACACCTTGCACTGTGATATGAATTTGTGTATGCTTGTTTTTTAGGGAATTTATATCAAGTGAAAAGATCCACTCAGAAGGAATTAATAATTTCTCTTTTTCCTCTGGTTCTCAGTTCTGTAGCTTGTTTAATATTTCCAAAAGTTGCCATCACCTTTCAGTCTAAGACAAAGCACATTTACTCTTTTAAACTTGCTTATCTGTCAAGCTCTCAGCTACCCTGGGGTTAGAAGAGATAAATAAGTGCTTTTTGTTTCAAAATGATTTTCTGATGGGTGGGAGCAAGCACCTGGACAGCTTCTTCTTCAAGGTTCCACAGGCTGCATATGTAATCAAGGAAGGTGACAAGTAGATAAAATAATTCAAAGGCGCCCCAAGAGGCCACTGGGAGAGAGTTTCTAAAGATGAAAAGTGTATTCCTGTTCCTGCAACTGCTTTTATAATGTAAGTTAAACAGATATTCTAAGTACACTAAAATATTATTGAATATACTAACATATAATATGTTTTTAGTATGCATGGGATATGTGACATGCAGCTATAGGTGGTTCCCATGATGATGAGTGAAAGAAAGATCATGAGTGGGTATGGATACACATGATGTTCATGGAAGGGAAGAATCCTGGACCATGAGGCTGATTTTCTGGAGGCAAATGAGCTGAAAGCCTTTTTTTTTGCCTGGATCTCTCACATTAACTGTTTATATAATAACCAAGATCAAAGACACTTCCCACTTGTGTGAGAAGCACAAAAGTAATATAATAGATGGAACCAAAATCATTATACCGAGGATACATTTTAATATCCTTTGAAAAGCTAAATATGGTCACGAGAATGAAGAAATATGGCTAGCATGAGGAAGTTAGATGTTTTTCAATGATGATGTCTGTATATCTTTCCCCAGCCTGTTTCTGTGAAGCATATGCTTTATGCAGGGGAAGTTCTCATGAAGATGGTTGTGTCCCTTGCTCCTTCCTGCTGATATGGAACAGCAGACCCACTGACTAACTGCATGAATGAAGGTCAGACAAATGATTGTCTTTTCTTTGCTTGAGTGACAGGAGGAGAGAAACAGTCAATAGACAGTTTATGCGCCTGGTGATTTGAAATGGAAGCACATAACAGAGACAACAGCTGTGTGCGGGAATAGAAACAAAGGATCTATAAAGCATGAACAGATAAGAGGAAAATATTGGTGTGAAATAGATTAAGAAGAAAGAAGAAAGGGGTAAATTGGGAAGCAGAAAAGGAGAAAGGAAGAAACCCAATGATAGTAAGGGAAAGCGGAAAGATGGTGAAAGAGGGTGGCCCCTGAGTGGTGCAGATAGTTAACACATTTGACTTGACCCTAAAGATTGGCAGTTCAGTTCCATTGAGATAAGCCCTGGAGGAAAGGTGTGATGTTCTACTGAAAATCAGCAATCGAAACCTTTGTTGTGTTCAGTTTTGTCCTGACAGGTGTGGTGTCCCTAGGATTCAGAATGTATTTCATGGCCGCTGGCTTTTGTAAGGGGATGGCGCTAACAGAGGCAACCTTGAGAACAGGTGCTTCTAGACAAAGACTTATGATAGCAGAGCATTTCATTATTCTACTAGCCCAGTGAGCAACCAATGCATTGAAGTAGACTGATAAAATGAATACCATATATTATATTTTACTAAGGAAAAATCCTAAATAAATAAAACCTACAACTAGATCTATAAGATGGAAGGATAAATAAAACTGTAAACATTCTGATAACTCAGGCATACTGAGGATAAATCAGCATTGTTGAAACCTGTCACCTTCAGAATTTGTTCACAAGAAGTAAAAAGAGCAAACGTTTTATCTCATATCAAATGAAGGGAGGTGATTTACCATCTTCCATTCCTGAGCATTTATGGTCATATGTCATACACAACCGTTATATGAAGAGATAAAATAAGTAGTACCTGCAGTGGAACATAACAGGTATTTTATTTCAAAATAATAAATTCTAGATGTCATTTCATTCTTAACCTTTTATTTCTCTGGTTCCTCGAGTTTTTTCTTTGCCGTTTGCAGAGATTGATCAGAAATCTACTAAAATAAAGAGAGGAAAAGAGAAAATCTATCAGGTAAAGAGAGAAAGGAAAGTTTGTGAAATGGGGAAGAATCCATTAAGTTTTCTTAGGATCAAGGGGCAATTTCCTTTCTTCTTTTCTTGGAATAGTTCTTCGTTACTATCCTTCTATCAATTAATACCATAAGAAACTTGGATGTTAATGCTCAAGGACTGTTTTGTCAAAGCCTGAGACATTGTCAAATGAGGAGCCCTAGTGGTACAGTAGGCTTGGCATAAGGCAAGATCAGCAGTTGAACCCCACCAGCTACTCCCTGGGAGAAAACAATGAGGCTGTCTGCTCTCACACAGATTTACAGATTCCCAAACCCTGCACAAGGTCTTTCTGACTCTGAATTGACTCAAAGCTTGTAGTTCAGGTTTGTCTTCGGCTTTGAGATAATTGACTTGGCACAACTGAAGGGTGTTGCGCTTCTGGCACTTAGTGGCAGACACCAGAGATGCTATTGCATAGCCTGCGATAGCTTACAACACACAGAACAGCCTCCACAACAAAAAATTATAGGTCCTAAAATAACAACATCCCCCAAATGGAGAAATCCCCTTTTGATGAATGCAGTCATTCTTTTGCTCATCCATTAATTTATCAACAAATATTTAGTGAGTACTTACCCCTTCTCAACTTATGGCAATCCTATCGGACAGAGTGGAATTGCTCCTGTGGCTTTCCAAGATGCTCACTCTTTATGGAAGTTGAAAGTCTGGGTGACTTTGAGCATAGCAGTCCAATGTGTAACCCCTATGCCAAGATAGGTATAGAGCTCGAAGAGTTAGAGTCAACTCGAAGGCCGTAAGTTTTTGAGACTCTTATCAAAGTCAAATACCAGGGGATGCAAAGATGAGAAACACACCATCCTTTTCTCTAAGAAGTTGCCATTCAATAAGAACAACACAATATAAGATATAAACTCTTAAAGCTAAAAAAATATTATCTTTAGATGTTTGATCAGAGAAAATTTCAAGGAATGGAAGTGTTTAAGGTGGTGAATGTTTGGTATGCTGAATGGGGTAAATGTCCCCTAAGCAAAGGCAGAAAAGGAAGGAGCAGTTAAACAGACCACTGGACTATGCCAAGCACAGAGTCAGAATTAACTTTAGTGAGAACAGTGAACTATACTCTAAAAATGGCATTTGGGAGTAGATTGGATGACAGGTTGAAAGCCACGCTAAGAATGTTTTCTTGTTGTTTGTCTGTCTGTTTTCACTGTTTCTTATACCAAGGAAACCAGAGAATGCCATGACCAGAGATGTGTAGCTGAAAGATTTTCTGGTAGAAATGTATTCGTGAAAGTCTGTGAAAAATCTCCATGTCCTTCTACTCTCTCCACTTATCCCGCAAGATGAAAAACAAAACAAAACAAGAACCCCCCAAAACAAGACATACATTCTATTCAAGTTTTGGATGCACCTTTGCCCTAGATTTATGAATATTCTGTAAATCAGATTTGCCTCTCTAGGTGCTGATTTTGCCAGTCAGGAGTCCTGGTGGTACAGAAGGTACCGGTTGGCCTGTGATCTGCATGGTCGGCTGTTCGAAACTACCATCAGCAACTCCACAGGAGAAGCACTGAACTTTCTACTCCCCAAAACAGTTATAGGCTTGGAAACCTACAGAGTGGTCACTATGAATCAGCATGGACTCAATGTCAGTGAGTGATTTTGATTTGAATTTTGCTAGTTAGTTTTCCATTCTTTCCCTTCCCAAACTCTTAGAACTTTGCTTCATTAGTAAGCGCTCTTTTTTCCCCTTTGTTTGACTCTGCTGTTCATTTTTATCTATTTTTTAAATCATTTTATTGGGGACTCATACTACTCTTATCACAATCAATACATACATCTATTGTAAGCAAGCCACATTTGTACCTTTGTTATCCATCATCATTCTTGAAACATCCTCCTTCTATTTAAGCCCTTGGTATCAGCTCCTCATATTTTCCCTCCCTACGCAATCCCCCTCCCTCATGAATCCTTGATAATTTACAAATTATCATTGTTTTGTCATGTCATACACTGTCCAATGTGTCCCTTCACTTACTTCCCTGTTGTCTGTACCCCAGAAACGAGGTTGTATGTAGATCCCTACAATTGGTTCCCCCTTTCTACTCCACCTTCCCAGTTTCAGCACTCTCACCACTGGTCCTGAAGGGATCATCTGTCCTAAATCCCCCATGTTTCTGGCTCCTACCCACACCAGTGTACATCCCTTGTTCTAATGAGATTTGTAAGGTAGAATTGGGATCATGATAGTGGGGTGGGGCAGGTAGGAAGTATTTAAGAGCTAGAGGAAGGTTGCATATTTCATTGTGGCTACCCAGTTTCTTGATTGGCTCATCTCCTCCCCACTACCCTTATGTTAGGGGATGTAGTTTTACCTATCAATGAGCTTTGGGTTCCCAATCTGAAATCTCCCTCATTTATAATGACATAATTTTTAGTTCTTTGATGTCTGCTATCTGGTCCCTTCGACACCTCCTGGTCACACAGGCTGGTGTGCTTCTTCCATGTGGGCTTTGTTGCTTTTGAGCTAGATGGCCACTTGTTTACTTTCAAGCCTTTAAGACTCCAGACACTATACCTTTTGATAGCCAAGCACCATCAGCTTTCTTTACCTCATTTGCTTATGCACAGATTTGTCATCAGTGATCATATCAGGAAGGTGGGCAAGCAATGTTATGATTTTTGGATCCTTGATGCCTGGTAACTGATCCCTTTGACACCTCCTGGTCACACAAGCTGGAGTGCTTCTTCCTTGTGGGCTTTGTTTCTCTTGAGCTTGATGGCCATTTGTTTACTTTCAAGCCTATAAGTTGCCAGATGCTGTATCTTTTGCTAGCCGGGCATCATCACCTTTCTTCACCGCTTTTGCTTTTGTACACATTTGTCTTTAGTGATCGGTTCAGGAAGGAGAGCATCATGGAATGCCAATTTAATAGAACAAAGTGTTTTTGCATTGCGGAAGTACTTGAATGGAGGCCCAATGCCCATTTGCTGTCTTAATACTAACTGTATAAGTATATACACGTAGATCTATTACCCCATCATCATATGTAAATATATTTACCTATACACATGTCTGTATTTAGACCTCTATAAATGCCCTTTACCTCTCCCCTCCCCCCATTCTTTCCTCTATTTCCTTTTACTTTCCTCTTGTCCCACTATCATGCTCAGCCTCCATTTGGGTTTTAGTAATTTCTCTCTGTTACATTATTCTTGATCAATCCCTATCAGGTCTCTCACATCCACCTTGCCACTGAATTTGAATCACTTGTTGTTCCCTTATCCCTGGGTTTGTCAACACCATCTCCTTTCCCCCACCTCCTCATCTCCCATGCCCCCCTGGAACCATCATCCCTATTGTTTTCTCCTCCAGACCATTCATCCAGGTTATCTTATCTAGATAGACTTCCAGAGATAATAATATGTATGAAAAAACCAAGACATAATAAGATGAAGTGACCAAAGAAAACAAAATGATGACAACAAAAAGAACCCCAATGTCCAGGAAAAATATATAAATAAGTAACAAGATAGTAATAATAATAGCAAAATAAACCTGTCTGTTGACCTCCAGGAGTGTCCCCTGGTTGAGTTTGAGGGGATGCCACACTCTGGTCCCAAATTATATCCCTGGCACTTCCTCAGGAACTCCGTGCTCTGCTTGCCCTGCTGCTCTGCTGGGCACATTTAGTGTTTTGCCTTGGTGTGGTGTGGCCAGGCAGGTATGATCTCGGCCCTGCTTCTCCACTGTTGTCTCCATAGGGTCTTGGGTCAGCAAGGGACACCATGCTTCTTAGTGGGGCCAGCCTTATGGTCCTCTCTGTGCATTGACTGTTCTGAGTGGGGATATCGACCTCAAGGCTTGGTGGGCCAGGATGCACTCCACTCTCTCTTACTTCCCCTTCATTTGCTCTTGTGTCTTCTCGTCAGGCATGCCCCTCTCCCCGAGCTGCAGCTTCAGTGCTGTCTTCCAAAGAAAAATCCCTTGGGAGGAGAGTGGGCTGTCCACGTAGTTGTAGTTGGGATTGGTGTTGGGACTTCAGAGCCCTCCACAGGCTCCCTGAGTAAGTACTCTTATGACACTTTTTTTTCTATCTTTAGTTAAAAAACGCAAAACATAATTTCTATTGTGATTTAAGTGAAGGTTTGCAGATTAGAACATCAGTTTTACATTCAATAATTTAAGCAAATTTTCTTTCAATTCATTTCAATCCCCTCTATCAGCCATTCTTATCCCACTTGCTCCCTTTGTGTTTGATTTCCATTCCTCCTTGTTTCCTAGTTCTCTGTCCTTTGATAAATGCTGCCCTTCTTATGATAAAGAGTTGATTATTATATCACAGAACTGAGTTCAGTTCTAAATCTGAAGGGTGAATAGGTTGACAGGATTTTGGGGGGGGGGAGGGTGGCATGGGGGAGGCGGGTCACCATAGTCACCAGACTTTATCCAATCAATAAGCTTGGTAACCTCTAGGATTTTGAGTTTTGTTCCACATTTTTCTCCCACTCTGCCCAGTACCTCCTAACGTAACCCTTCTCAGAGCAGTTGGTAGTGGTTCCCAGATCCATTGTTCATCCATTTCTTCTTGTCTCAGGGTGGGAGAGACTCATACTCTGTGTGTTCCTTTTATCCACTGGACTCATTGTTCCCTTGTATCTTTTTGTTTTCATCATTCTTCTTCCTTTGAACTGGGAGAGACCAATATGTGCACCTTACATGGCATCTCATGATCTTTTAATGTTCCAGGATGACAATTCATTTTCTGTATTCACATCTTGGTTCTCAAATATTAGCAAGCATCAGAATCGTTTGAGCATAGGGAGGTGGGGTGAGGGGAGTGAGCAGTGCCGGGGAATGACTGATAGGTCCATTATCTTGAATGCAGTTATGATTTTGTGCCATATGTAAAAATCTTATCAAATTGTATACTTTAAGTAATTGTAATTTATTATATGTCAGCTATGCATCAATAAGCCTTTTAAAATTTGTTGTTAAATAAATCTCCTGCAGGATTAACTCCTGGGCCCCTATCTAGAGCATGTGACACCACAAGTTTGGGATGGGACTTAAGATCTTGAATTTCTAAGGCATTTTAAGAATTAACGCTCTATGCTGCAGGAACCCTGGCAGTGCAGCGCGTCAGAGCTTGGCTGTTGAACAGAAGGTCAGTACTTCAACTCTAATGGTGGCTCTGTGGAAGAAGTGCCCTGATGATCTGCTTCTGTAAAGGTTACAGACTACAAAAATCAGATGGGGAAGTTCTATTCGGTCCTACCAGGTAACTCTGGGTGGGAATCAACTTGATAGGACACAGCACTGCAACAAAGTTCACCACTGACCTTGGATCAACCACGTTTCCCTTACCTTCATTGTGTCCAGGTCTTCCTGCCCGTTTCGGGGTTATGATTAGGTGCTGTCCAGTTGATTCCCAACATGGACTGTTTCACTCAGCAGGGTTCAAGGTTAGAGTGTGTTGTAGCATTTATTGAAACCTTACTTCTCTTTAAAACTGAGAAATATCAGCTGAGTCCTGGTGGTACAGTGATTGTGTGCAAGACTGCAGCCCACAGTGTTGACTGTTCAAATCCAGTAGCAACTGCGGCCCACAGGGTTGACTGTTCAAATCCAGTAGCAGCTCTCCAGAAGCAAGGCTGGGCTTCCTACTCCCACCAGGGCAGTGATGTGGGAAAACAAAACAAAACAAAATCCTGAGAAATATATATTTGTCTATTTATTAATTGATGAGTATTTAGGTTGCTACCACCTTTTAGTTCTAATGAAAAGTGTTGCAATGAGTATTAAAAAATTAAAAGAAAACTTCACAGCAATCCATTTAATTTCAACTTTTAGCAGCTTTATAGAACAGTGCAGAACTGTTGCCCACAGTTTCTAAATTTGTCAGTTTTTATGGAAGCAGCTGTCTTATCTTTCTCTAGCAGAGAAGCTAGTGGATTTGAACCACTGACCTCTATTAGCAACTCAATATTTAATACATAGAACCACCAAAACTCCTGTAATGAGCAGTAATGTGCAGGTTTCTGTTTAAGTACCTGCTTTCAGTCTTTGGGTATATCCTAGTGTTAACATGATCATTTATTAAAGGGTATTCAGCATATGTTGACCTTACATCATCTACTACTCTTTACCCCTGGCCATTTCAGTCTCTTTTCTGACTTCTATCACTCCAAAGAAATGGCCTGTAAAGGTAACAGATGACAATTAGCATTTATATGATATATGTGACAGTTTTGATCTAAACATTTCTCATTCAGATTAACTCAGTCATCCTCACAGTAACTCAGCAAGATAGATATTATTATAATCTACTTGTCAAGATAGAAAAACTAAGACGCAGAAAGGTTTAGCAATAAGCCCAGGATCATTGCTAGTCAGGATTTGAACTCCTGACTAGATAGCTTGACTTCAGAGTAATGTTGTCACCCATTCCTTGTTTCAATTCCAAGATGGTAGGTTTCTTTTTACTTGATCACTGAGAACTGAAAGAAGAACAACCTGAGACCTTCAGAAACTAACCTGGCATCACAACTAAGCCATATTGTTCTCCCATTAGACAGAAATCATTTTGCAGAACAAAGAACAACAGCCTTAGACAGGGCCTTTCTGAGATGATGGGAAAATGAATCAAAACCTAATTTTCCCTAAGAACAAACAAAATCCAGGTCAGAATACCACACACCCACTCTTCTGGTCCAAAATGGTTCATATCTACTCCTTTACTCATGAAAACTTTATCCTCTTTACAGACAGCATGGTTGTAGAGTCCTTGACTCTGTGATAGAACCTCATCTTGAATAAGCCCTTGAGTCCTTGGACTCTTCTCCAAACCACTGAATCAAAGCCCCAGTGCAGATAGATTCTAACACTGTCTTACTGAGACACTCTGCAATTCCCTAATCCCTTTCTGGTGCTGCTAGAAATACCCTAAGTGGTGGTATTGAAGGTCAGAAAAAAATTTTTTGGGTATCACCTTTATTGATTTCTTCCTTGTTCTTAGCTTGGTCATTCGTTGTTCCTTAGCTTGTAGGTGATCTTTTAAATTTATTTTAATTTTTATTATTTATTTATTAAAAGATCATTTGATTGGGGGTTCTTACAACTCTCATTACAATCCATACATCAATTGTATCCGGCATATTTGTGCATATGTTGCCATCATTCTTTTCTAGACATTTACTTTCTATTGAGCCCTTGATATCAGCTCCTCTTTTCCACTTCCCCCCTCATGACCCCTTGATAGATTGTAAATTATTATTATTTTTAAATCTCACACTGTCCACTATCTCCCTTCTTCCATGGTTTCTATTGTTATTCCCCCTGGAGAGAGTGTGTGTGTGATTATATGTCTATCATTGCAATAGGTACCCCTTCCTCCTACCCTACTAGTCTTTCTATTCTCATTCCTGTTCCTGGATTGGGTGTGTCATGAGCTCTTATCTCTATCTGTACTAGTGCACATGCTCTGGTCTAGTCCAAAGGGAGAAGCAGCACTGCAGTCATGATAGTGGGGGGGAGGGGGGAGGAAGCCTCAATAAACCAGAGGAGTATTGTGTGTTTCATCATTGCTTTACTGCATGCTGGTTGACTCATCCCTTCCCTGTGAGCCCTATGTGGGGATATGTTCCATTGTCTACAGATGGACTTTGGATCGCTGCTCCACCCTCACTCATTCTCAATGATATGTTTTTGTTTGTTTGTTTGCCATTTTATGATGCCTGCTACCTAGTCCCAATGACACCTCATGATGTGCACCTGGTGTGCTTCTTCCGTGAAGGGTTATTGATTCTCTGTTGAATAGCTGCATGTTTTAATTCAAAACTTTAAGACCCCAATAACTTTATCTTTTGCTAGCCGGGTACCATGTGCTTTATTTACCACATTTGCTTATGCACCCATTCATTTGTCTTCAATGATTATGCTGGGAGGGTGAGCATCACAGAATGCCATCTTTTTAGAACAAAGTGTTCTTGTATTGAAGGAGAGTAAAAGTAGAGGCCCAGAGTCTGTCCACTACCTCATTGAATATCCATATAAATATATGAACATAGACCAATACCTTTATCTTTATGTATAATGTATTTATATATGCACACTTATGCTTTCACTTCTATCCATAGCCTTGCTTCCTAGATTCTTTCTCTGTTGTTTTTTACCCTCACCCCATCATCATACTTATGCTACTTCTGCCTCTTAATGCTTCCTCTCAGCTATATTGCTGTGGCTCCAATATCTCAAAGAACGCTACTTCATCCTTGTTGTTGATATTAATCCCCTTGTTATGTTAGTCTGGGTAGACTAGAGAAACAGATTCATAAACACACATAAGTATATAAGATAGTTTTACATTGTAAATGAGGGGGAGTTCAGATTGGGGACCCAAAACCAATCAATAAGTAAAGCGACATCCTTTTACAGAGGGGTTGCAGTGAGGAGATGAGCCAGTTTCGGTACAGTGTAGTAGCAATGAAATGTGCTACTTTCTTCTGGTTCTCAAATGCTTCATCCCACTGACTATCATTATCCCAATTCTGTCACACAGATTTGGCTAGACCAGGAGATGTACATTGGAGTTGGAAACATGGGAATTTAGTATAGATAATTCCTTGAGACTAGTGGGGAGTGATGACACTGGGAGGGTGGAGGGATGGTGGAGTAGAAAGGGGGAACAAATTTCAGGGATCTACATGTGACCTCCTCTCTGGCGTGTGGACAACAGGAGGGAAGTGAGTGAAGTGACACATTGTGCAGTGTATGATATAAAGATTTTGTAAATTACTGGAAGTTCATGAGGGAGAAAGGGGAGGGGAAATAAGGGGAGTTGGAATTAAAATAGTAAAGAACTAGAGGAAAGAGGAAAAAAGGACTTTATGCTTTAGGGGTTCAAGTAGAAAATGTAGAGGAATGTGGCAACTTGTATACAAGTATGCTTAATACGAACAATGTATTGAATGTTGTAAGAGCCCCCAATAAAATCTATATTTTAAAAAAGAGAGAGAATTTTATATAAAGGGTAATTGTATATTAAGAAAACAGCTTAACCCAGTCCAGCCCTAAGTCATAAATAAGAGAGTAGTCCATATGTTCGATACCAATCAATGAGTCCTCTTTAGACTCATGAAACACATGAAATGATGCCAAATGCAGAATGACCCCAAGTCAGTCGGTAGAAAACCTTTGGATCCAGTGATGTAAGTATCTCAGCACTGGCAGGAGTCTCCACATGGCTTTTCTAGATCCAGGTTTCTGGCCGCATCAGGGTAGGTCCATGTGGCTTCTCCTCAGGGATGTCTGGCAGGGGTACAACCTTGTCAGTTGAGTGTCTCCAAGGGAGTGAGAGAGTGTCTCCTGTTTCTAAGACGGAAGAACCAGATTTCCCAGAATTCTCAGGGAAGAAGGCCAGGCCCACACAGAGGTGTCATTGGCTATCTCCAGATTGACAGGCTACACTCCACTTCTACACTCTTAATCCTCAAATTGGCACCAGATTAGGTGACTGCCACACTCGTTGTTCTTTTATCTATGGCATTGTTTGGTCACCTCCCCGCCCCCCTTCCAAGGTCCTTTGGGACTATCGGTCCAGTTGCTTTCTCCTTGAGCTTGTTTCTCGTGCCTGTTTTATATAAATATGTAAACCAACAATGCCGTAGTGCAAACAAAAAGAAAACAAAAGATTTAAAACAGAAAAGGAGAAAAAGCATACTTAATTCTAGGTCTGTCCATTGACTTTTATGACTATCTCCCCACGGTCTGGAGGGAATTCCAGGTGCTTCTCCACCTAGACTGAAATCTATTTGGGGGGCTTTTTAGGTGTTTTGTGGTTTTGCTCTAGTTGCTGCTCTGTTATATTCCCTTCTTCCTTCGCCCTACTGTGGGGGTGTTCAGACTGCAATATTGCCACAGTATTGTCCTCTGTCACAGTGTGCTCCAGTAAGGGGATACCATGCCGTGAGCTGTTGTTTGTGCCTCAGCAGCTCCATGCAGGGACGTCATCCTCCAGGCTTAGTGTGCTAATATGGGGTCTGGACCAACTGTCCCTTTCTCTTTTTCCCTCTTGCTTGGTGTCTTTGTGGGTGTATATGCCAGCCCCTCTCACCAACCTGTAGGCTTAGCGTTGTTTTCTGTTGCACGTGCTTCCAGAGAGGGGGTCAGTTTGACTTTGGTTGTGGCTGGCCTTGTAGTCCAATCTTTTCATGCATTCCTCCACATGGTTACGTTGCCCTCATGGTTTGGTGTGCAATGGTGGGGTCTGCAGACACACTCCCATTCTAAGGAGACATAGCCATTTATCTCCTCTTGGGTGGGTTAGTACCCTGCTCCCCGACAATGCCATCATCTCACTTTATCCACCCCCATACTCTTTCCCCCTCCCCCACGTTCACTTTCCTTGTGTTGGATTCACAGGTATCTCCTTCAGTTTGTTCTGACCTCCGCCTGACTGCCTGTACCTCAACCTGCATATTATGAGATACTGTGAGTGGCTTTTCTTCTACTCCTACTGTGCTGATTATACCTACCTCAGGGGACTGATTGACAACTTCCCTTAGCATAATTTCCTCCAACTCTTTTCATGAAAATATGTGTTTCATGTCATCTTCAGTGCTTTCTAGTGATGCATAGTACTCCATTGTATGTATGTGCCAGAGTTTACTGATCCACTCACCTATTAATTTAGGGAAATTTAGGTTGTTCTCAACTCTTTCTGATTGTGTATTGTACAGCAATAAACATTGGAGTGCAGATGACTGGCCGTGTTTTGTTTCTTACTTCTTCTAGGTATATGCCCAGTAGAGGGATACCTGGGTCATAAGGTAGATCAATTTCCATTTGCTTCAAATTTCACCATATCACTTTCACAGTGGCTGTACATATCTA
This sequence comes from Nesogale talazaci, assembly GCA_004026705.1. Lineage (NCBI taxonomy): Eukaryota > Metazoa > Chordata > Mammalia > Afrosoricida > Tenrecidae > Nesogale > Nesogale talazaci. Next base: position 85,721 of record PVJH01005394.1, on the reverse strand, counting down.
TACTCTGCACCACCACCACCAGTGGGGGAGAGTTCCTCTATCACTGTATCCCCTCCACCACTTGTTGCTCTCTGATTTTCTGATATTGGCTAACCTTAAGGATGTTAGATGGTATCTCATGGTTGTTTTCATTTGCATATTTCTGATGGCTAATGATTGAGACCATTTTCCCATATGTTTATTGACTGTACCGGTCTCCTCCCTATTGAAACTTATTTTCAGTTCCTTTACCCACTTCTGCAGGGGGTTAGCTGTTTTCCTCTTTTTGCAGCCCTGTAGGTGATCTTCATTGGCATCTTTCACGGTCTCTCACTCTATGTATATTTTTATGTCTGTTCTGGTCTTCTTATAACTCAGAAGTGATTAGCTTTAGGATTCATGGTTTAGGGTTCTGTTTGACCCTTTAACATTCAATCCATAGTATTCGATCCATAGTATGCCTAATGATGTGTTTTCCTTCCCTGTAACAAGTCATCAACTCAACTTGTCTCACTCTACATGTGTTCCTCATGCTCTTGGACTTGTGGGTATTGACCCTTTTAGGCCCATATGACTTTCCACTCTTGGAACACCTTTTTTTTTTTTTTAAACTTTACTTCTCATCAGCATCCTCCCTTACTGGCCTTCTGATTTTTATACTGCTCTCAATCATTATCAGGAGAGATGAGTCCCTGGAAAAGGACTCCATGATTGGCAAAGTGGAGAGACCGTGAGACAGAAGACTGACACAGTGGCTACAACAATGGGATCAAGAATAGCAACTAGGTGAGTGTCGTGCAGGGCGAGCAGCGTAGCATTCTGTTGCTCTGAGTTAATACTGGCCAGTTAGCACCTGACCTAGCCTCCAAGAGTCACCATGATCTGGTAGTCACGTTCTTACACAGTCACTTCTCCTTGACTGCGGACTCATCCAATGCTTGCTTTTAATGAGAAGAATACCTTTTTAAAAGTATGGCAGGATGACATTTTAAAAATTAGGTAAAAACAAGATTCTGGTTTCCATCTTGCTCTCCCTCACTTGGGTCCTCACTCATTTACTCTGATGGAAGCCAGTGCATTGTGAGATGTCCGAGGGAGAGTGAAGAATGCAGAGAGATGTCCTAGGTATGCGAAGGATTCAGGTTAGGCCCAACGGAGTGGAGACGACCAGTCCAAGCCCCACGGAGCTCAATCCTACCAACAACCACATCATTGCCTTGAATCAGATGCTTGCTTGGTTTAGACTTGAGAGACTACCACTTGGTTGACACCTTGCCTGCCACCCGTGAGGCAGGAGCACCCAGTTAATTCACACAGGGTTTCTAAGCCACACGGACAGTAATGGAATATATTTTTGTTATTTGCATTCTGAAGATTTGGAATCACTTGTTAGGCAACTACAGCTAACTATAGATTTGCATAATGAAAGGATTAATTATTCTGTAGCATGCATTCTCGCCTGTCATTGCAGGAGAGCTGAGCTTCATTTCCAACCAGTGCAGTTCATGCACAACTGTCACTTATCAGTTCAAACAAACAAATAACACCCCAAACGTTTTGTTGGTACATGATACAAAAAATTGTATGGCAGATCATACAATTCAATGTCAGTGGAACCTTGAGTGTTGTTAAGATACTGAACAGACTTCAGTGCGACTTCAAGATTGAAATGGGCTGGAAAGAAAAACCTGGTGACCTAGTTCCCCCCATTCAACCAGTAAAACCCGAGGGAGCACATGCTCCAATGGGAACAGCAAAGACCAGGCAACATTTTGCTTTGTTGTGCATGAATTGACCATAATTTGGTCCCAAACTCCTTAATAGTGAGCAACAGACAACCACAAGGTAGATCCTGGGTCACGGGCACAGACTCTTTTGTGCCTGGCTATTGCTGCAAGCTAAAGATTTCTGTCTGACCCATGCTTCCACATGCCGAGAGCTCAGACCACCTCCTATAGAACCCAGATCATGCCCAGCCCTTTCCGTAATTTTGACTACCTTTCTTTCTTTCTTTCTCTGGAACATCCAATATATACAGTGGCGTTTCCTCATGGCTTACATGCTAGAATTAAGTCCTCCTCCTTTGGGGCTTCAAAATCCAGATAGAGAGGTAAAAATGGATGCAGGAGGAATAGAAAACCCACAGAAACAACGAAGTTAAGTAAGTGGAGTAACACAGGAGTGGGAAGCTAGAAGAACGACACCAGGAATTTACTGGCTGTAAGAAGAAAGGGCTATGTGTACTACAAAATGTGGACCAGTCAGGAGAAGGAAGATGCTCTTTGTAAGAGAGTCAGTTTGATCCAGGGTTGGGAGATACATCTATAGCTGGGGGAATGATGAAGAAAAGTTAGGTGCAAGCCTGTGGTTACTATTTTGGGTCTATACACATCAGCAGCCTGAGGCATAAGCAGATGCCTGGGGCCCAGCTCCTGTGGGGGCACCCATCGTGCAATTGCCTCTGGGTACATTGACAAATATTATTTTTAGTTGTCATTTTTTGGGTATTCAGATCTTTTGACTATCAGTGTTACTTTCCTCACTATCTTTAAATTAGGTTTCTTCCCTGTGGAACGTAAGGGATTCTATGATGAAACCAGATCGACTCTGCTTAAAATTGCTTTTCCATCTTCTTTCCAGAATGCTGTTTTCTCCCCAGCCATTTGCTCGAAGAAAGTTTACAAGGGGGAGGCGGGATCTCTACTAAAGGCAGCAAAGTTGAGAAACAGTTAACCAGTATGCAAATCCTGCAGGCAGCTCTGAGACTGACAGGGAAGAGAGAGAGGGTTGTTCTAGTCCTATAAAAAGGATGAATTGAAATGCAGCTGTTAACTGGTGGAGGAGTCTAGAATGGGCGATTGCCTCTTGGGGATTTGGTAACATTTCTCTGGGGGTATAACAAAATATTTTACATCCTCGTGGGATGCAAGAAGAGAAGGGGACCTGGTGCCATTGAGCATAGCAGAGTGGGAGTCCCATACAAACGGGAATGCCTCCTTCTTTATTATTCTACTGGGAATGGTGGAAAGATTGCCTGGGGCAGAGGCAAGTAGAAGTTGTTAACAAGCAAGGAGGAGAGTGAGCCCACCAGGGAAAGCCAGGGGCTATAGTATTTATTCACCCTGCTAGAGTTTTGACATAAGGGAAGAGTCTGGGTAAATCTTAAAGGAGCATGCTAATCACTGTTTAGGACTTCAGGTAGTTGATTAGAGCTTTAATAAATTGAAAGAGAACAAGAGACACTTGAGATCTAGCTGTCACTAAATTCAGAAGAGGCCATAAAAACATTCCTTTCACTTGATTCTGTATGATCCTTAGAGATTTTTTTGTTTTAAGTGAAAAACATGGCAATATCTTACCTGGTTAATAGATTTCTAGAACTAATATATGTTAACACTGCGTTGTCATTTTAACTTTTACTTGCCTGTGTGCCTTTTTTCCTCTCTGTCTCCCCTATTCTTCCTTTCCTTAGTATTATGGAAACTACTGGGAATCAAGAAGTGCCTACATTCAAGGAGGTCATTGAAGAAATCCTAGGGCTACATTACTTATCTATTTTTCCATAATGAAATGATTACAAAGTTAACTTTCATGATTTCTGTTTTGTTGCATCAGGAGTCCAGGAATCCTCTGCTGGGTGTTCACCAGGTCAGGGTCAAGGTGCTGCATTCTTATTTAGAGGTGCAAATAGGGAAGGCTCTGTGTCAGCAGAATTCTTCTCCTTGCACCTCTAGGACAGAATCTCAGGGTTTTTGTTTTTTTTCTTGCCACTTAGCTAGAGGCTGATCTTCAGTTTTAGAGGCTGCATTTGGTTTCCTGACATTTGACCCACTCATAGGCAGTCCACAACAATGCAGCTGGCTCTTTAAGGAAAGTAGGAAGGTGATAAAGGTAAGTTAGCAAATGAGAGTCTTATATAATCATGTAAGATTTTTTTTTTACAGGAGTGATAGCCTCATATTTTCCATCATCTATTGGATAAAAGCTGTCACAGGCTCTGCCGATACTCAAAGGGCAGAAATCACACAAAGACATGATCACCAGGAGATGGAGATCAAACACCCCTCAGAGAGTTCATCTGTCACAAGGACTCAGCTCATAAAAGGAATTCGAGGCCATTGTGAGGATTTGAGCTTTGATTCAGAGTGAGAGAGAGAACTACTCTAGGGCCTTTGACCTGATATGATCTGTGTTTTTAGCAAGATCATATGATGATACTTTGAGAATTGACTTCAAAAGAGCTAGGGCAAAAGCTGGGGGCCCAGTGAAGTGTCTTATCACAATAATCAAGGTGAAAGTTGATAGTGCTAAGTTCAGGCTGGCAGCATCAAGTAGAGTGAATATGATCTTCTAATAAATTGAATATAGAATGTTCGAGAAAAGAGAGGAGACAAGGATTATTCCAAGGTTTTCAACCAAATAAAGAGAAAGAATTTCCATGAATTACATGGGTGAGTCTGGGGAAGCAGACTGGAAGGAGCTTGCAGGAAGCTCTATTCTAGAAATATTTAATGTTGAATTGCCTGTCACTTAATGATAGGCCAATTATATTGGACACATTCAACTCTGGGAGAAGGAATTATTTACCCAAATCGGAAACAACATCATTCCTGACTTGGGGTTGTATTCTCTACCTGCAGTACACATTATATGGAAGTATTGTTGTCTCTGTTATTATATAGACTTCATTGAGTAGCAAGGGATCCCGAATAATTGTCGTGGGATCCTGAATAACCTCACCTTGCATCACTGCACTGGTTTAGAGGAAAGAATGACAATGGGCACATGTCTTTCCAGAAACTTCCTTACCAACAGAAAGAAAGATGGAATAGTTTATCAACAGGATGTTCTTGGGGATGCTACATTATTCACTGATAGATGCTGGAGCTTCAAAAAGCTTATGGACAAAGATTCTGCATTTTAATTCCATTTTCCCACAAACTTTTTGAGACCTCCCAATATACTGTGGTGCCTGTGTGAGTGGGTGGCTGGGATCTCAGGACTGACTGCCTGGACTGGTCTTCTCATCATCATTTTCATGACTTCATCCTGTCACTCTGAGCACTAATGGATTGCAATTTTGGTTCCCAGTAGAGCGTTTTTTTCTACTGGGGCATAGTAGGTCTTCCATGAAACCTAAAGCAAATCTAAAACCTGATTAATTTGCCCTTGTCAAGGCAGGAGAGTAGCAGGCAAGGAAAAGAGTTTCTACCTTGGCAAGGGACCCAATTTTAATACCAGGAAGTGCTACTGCTTCAAAGATCATAGGGAGGAGTATGTCTTGGGCTCAAGCAATTCTATGGAACTGATCTAAGTACTTCCAGGATGGTGAATTTGTATGACCAGAGTGTCACAATGTGAGCCACGAGGAGGTCTGAGAGCTGCAGGGGACTGAATAACAGAAATAGTGTGCTTTTCATCATATCCCCACAGCCTGCCTACTGTTTCAGTGGCAAAGATCGTGACGGTTATTGTGTGAGACACAATGTCCCGTCTCAAGTGCCTTCTTGCTTCTGCCTTAGAACATCCTCAGAAGCTGCATGAACTCTGCTGAAGACACAGTACCTGGGACATTTGAGAGGTTAGTGCCTTCAGCGGCAACATCGGAATGAGACTTGTTGGATTGATACCTTTCTCCTCCCCCGTCCCCACCAGGCTCTGGAGGGACAAGGAGAAGTTACTTTCTATAGGACTCTGCAGGGATTTTCCAACAAGGCTGAATCTCAGCTCCCCCAAGGAGCAGCAATGTGCAATGAGCCTCTTCTTTTATACTTTCTCTTCTTCCTGCTTCAGAAACAGCCTAGGCTGAATGCAAACCAAGATACCAGTCCTGCAGGTGAGCAATAGCAGTTTGCAGCAGCATGCCCTCTGCGTGCCTCACCACTGGATCAGGAGAGAACGATGGGAGCAGCACTGAGGAAAGACAAAGGTGCCCATGAAAATGCACTCAGGGTAACAGCCAATCCAGCATTCTCTGGCAGCAATGGCACACAGAGCAATAGCCCTCTCTTGACATGTCTCCTCCTCCTCCTCCTAATTTCTAAGAAGAAATTTGCACAGATAAAGAGTAAACTTAATGTTTTGGGTAAATATCTGTATTGATTGAAGTTGCAACCCTACATCCTTATCTATATCAGAATAGTTTATTATCCCTAATGATTATCTTGAACCCACTTGTAACTTTGACTTGATGGTCAACAGGAACTGTGTATTCATGCATTAGCTTATTACTTTATGCTGAACTTCCTGCTTCATGCACATACTTTTCATTCCATAAGGGCAGAGCCTAAAAAGGCAGGGCAGAAATTTGTGTTTCTTTGATCTGCAGTTAAGTGCCTAGTATTTTTTATGTTAATGTTGCAATTTCTTTCTTTCATCACTGGAGGACAAATGTTCCTTCTTCTGTTCAGTTATAAGTATGGATATGTATACTGCAGAAAAGGAAGCACCGAAAATTAGATGCATCCCTTCCTGTCTAGATCAGTTCTGAACTATCATGTTGACAAATATCCTAAAGTATTAGCAGTCGTAATTTTCCAGAGGTCAAAATGTGGCAGAAAAACAGATGAAAGGGAAGACATGAAGTTAATGGACTCCCAAGCTTGAGAGGGAAAATTGTGGACATCACACACAGGGATGACACAGCAGGACCATTGCCTTTGCTTCATCTTGGCCGAGCAATATAAAAAATGCCAGTTTTTATTAGCTACCTGATGGATTGTTGCAGTTCAAGTAAGGGAGTGTCCTGTCTCTAGATCTCTATTTCCAATAATACAGCTCTTTTCTTCTTAACTTGGTCCACAGTGAGAATGAAAACATGGTTCACAGACTAGTGTGGACTTAGAGAGAGAGAGAGAGAGAGAGAGAGAGAGAGAGTTTCTATAAAGGTACTGCCTTTGTTCAATTATTTTAGAACATGAGTATTCATTTTTCTCAACTGAGTGTTAGGTAGTTAGATAATTCCTTGATTGGGAGACTTAAAAGGCAAATATGAAGTATATGGTTTCAAATTCTGCATGGTTTCTAACTTAATAATGCAGATCTACAACTTGATAGCCATTTATATAAAGCAAATACTAGGTTTATTATTATGGACAGTAATATGCTATTGGGCCTTTCTTAGTCTTTACTGCTCGATAATCTTACTTGATCCAGGGCAACCATATAGACAGTAGAATGGAGGAATGTCCAATCCTACAACATCCTTGTAACAGCACGGTTGAGTCTATCACGAGACTATCTTGTCACTCTATCTCATTGAGGGTCTCCTCAGTGTTCACTGTCATGTTACTTCCCCAAATAGAGTCTTCCTCTGGAAACTGATCCCTCCTGAAGACATGGACAAGGTAAATGAGTAGTTGAGCATGCTCTGTTGTGAATTCTAAGGCTCACGTGGGTTTAGTAAAACCACCAGGCCTTTCTACCCAATCTGCCTTCGTCTGGAAATTCTCCTGAAACCTGTTCACTATCTGTGACATTCCTGGCATTTTAAATACCGTGCCATAGCTTCCAACACGCAACAACCAGCAAGCCCCGCCCCCTTTCCCCCAAACTGACAGACTTGTCGGGATTTGGATGCTGTCTACATGGAAACAACAAGGGTAATAGCAACGAAAAAAAGACTGCCTTTTTTTAGTGTTCAGAGGAAATTGATGGGTTGAATTTCCTTCCCCACACAACGGAGGGAAGCTCTCTTAGAGAGGAGGTGTTGCACCCTGGCTGAGATCAGAGCACATTGCACTGGACAGTGTCTCTCAACCTGAACGCGGCAGGGGAGCTGTGTGCATGCAGGCCCGTGCCCTGTGTGCTTCATCCCTCACCTCTCCACTGTGGCGGAGATTAAATCATGAAATTTTAAAATGGAAAGGGCTATACAGGTCACCTAATCAAATCCTTCGTTCCTGCTTATTCTGTAAGGCCCAATGCAAGCTGCAACTCCGTCAAAATCTTCTTCGTCTGTCTTCACTGAGCATTCTTGCTGCTTTCCTCTTCTGAAATACTGACTTGCTCTTAACAGCCATTCAAACACGTCAGCCTTAGCTATTCTGCATTGTTACTTAACAGCCTTGACATTTATGGCTCACTTCCTTGTCCTACATTATAAGGGCTTCAGGACTCACATCAATTACCTATCAGGGCCAGGACTTAAAATAAAAAAAAAAAAGTGTAGATGTTTGAAAGGAGAGGTGAACGAGGCAGGAATCCTTGAGGCATGTGCATGATGCACAGATATTGCACAGCAGAGCCGTGGGGGCAGGGGCGGTATGACTATCCGGGGTCATTGATTCTCAATTGAGACTCCTTGGAATAATTCAGAACACTTTGTTAGGCAGTTAGGAAGCAAATATCCAGAAGATAGTTTTTTTCCCCCTATTATTGTATTAAAGTATATTGAAACACATTGAATATACTCTTAAAATAAAATCTTAGTAATAAAAGAAAATAGACTGATTACATTTTTCTTTTTTTCCCCCCCTTTCAACTCCACCTTCCCTGCATCCTCCGGTATCACCACTCTCACCACTGGTCCTGAAGGGATCCTTTGTGCTGGATCCGCCATCTTTCTGCCTCCTATCCACACCAGGGTACATCCCTTGGTCTAGTCAGATTTGTAAGATAGAATTAGGATCATGATAGTGGGGTGGGGAGGAAGCATTTAAGAACTAGAGGAGAGTTGCATATTTCATTGTTGCTACACTGTAACTTGAGTGGCTCGTCTCCTCCTTGCAACCCTTCTTTTAGGGGCTGTTATTTCACCAACCAATGGGCTTTGGGTCCCCAATCTGTACTACCTCTCATTTATAATGATATAATTTTTAGTTCTTTGATGTCTGTCACTCATTGAGACCTTATGTAATCACAAAATGAAACATTGCCTGGTCTTGGGAGCTACTTTCCCAAGAGTTGGTGTGAGTCCATTGTTGTGACTGTTACACCAGTCTTTCTGATTAAGAGTTTCTTTTGGGTTAGCTGATCCTCCACTAACTATGATGTCTTTTTTTGACTGTTACACCAGTCTTTCTGATTAAGAGTTTCTTTTGGGTTAGCTGATCCTCCACTAACTATGATGTCTTTTTTTAGTGATTAGTCTTTCCTGATGATGTGTCCAAAATAAATGATCACCTTCAATTCTAAAGAGCATTCTGGTTGTATTTTTTCTAAAACTGATTTATTAGTACTTTTGACTATATTCATTATTCTTTGCCAATACCACAGTCCAAATACATCAGTTCTTCTGTTTTTCTCTGTTTTCCTTCTTCAGCTTTTGCATGCATATGAGGCCAATCAAAATGCCATGACTTGGATCAAATACATGGCAGTCTAGTAATATCTCTTTAAAAATATCTTTAAAGAGGTCTTTTCAGCAGATTTATCCAATGTAATATCTTCTAGCTGCCATGAACATTAATTGTTGATTCTATCGAAATGGTAGATGCATACAACGATTACTTTCAGTCATTGTGATGCTATTTATCAATGCAGTTATGCATACTTTTGATTTCTATGTCCTCAAGTATAATCTATATTGAAGGATGTAGTCTTTCACTTTCATCAATAAATGTTTAAATCCATCTCCAATTATGACATTCAGTGTTGTGTCATCTGGATACTGCACACCCATTGCTAATGAGTCTTTCTCCAGTCCTCGTTCTGTGCTCTTCTTTGGATCAAACTTCAAGTTTTTTTGTTCAGCAGACACATTGCTGTGGGGAGATGAGCCTCTTATTTGGGAGGCATTCAAAATATGGTTTGGGAAAAGATATTTTCTCAAAGTAGAGTCTATTTTAATGATATGACAGAGATAAAGCCTGTAAGATTTTCATTTGGTTATGTGGCCTGACTACATATTAGGATAGCTACAAACATCCATTAGTAATTGGTATGTGACATGTAGGAAGTAAGAATCAAGGAAAATAGGAGGTTGTCAAAAGTGAAATGGAATGCTTAAAGTGAAGTTCAATATCCTAGCTGCTGGAGAGCTGAAGTGCATTTTAAATCTGATAATCATATGGCTTACTATCCTAGGAAAAACAAATTGAAGAGTAATGGCTGTATTCATTATTAAAAAGAATACTTATTCTGAAGTATACATTGCCAGTGATAGGCTAATATCCACACCCCTACAAGGCAGATCAGTTCCTATGACTATTATTCCAGTTTATATACCCATATGATGCCAAAGATGAAGGAATTGGGGACTTTTCTTATGTGTTACAGTTGGAAATTGATGGAAGAACACTGGAGATTACATGATTGAATTCTGAAAGATCAATAATTTACTCAGAAAATACTTTTGTCCTAAGATCATAAATAATGACCAGATTCACGGGTCTTACTGGATGAATTACACAGGAATCAAATCAAGTATATCTGTGGAAAGAGATGGCAGAGAAGCTCAATATTATCAATCAAGACAAAGTCAGCGGCTGGCTACAGGAATCGATCATAAATTACTCCTAGGAAAGTTCAAGTTCAAGCTAGCTGAAGAAAACTGAAGCAACAATATGACCTTAAATTAATCTTACCAAAATTCAGAAGTCTTCTAAAAATTGAGCATGATAATGAAAATACCATCTTTTCAGTGTGCACATCTTTTCATTTTATAAGAATATTTGTCCTTTTTATTCCCCAATTTCACTCTGTATATTGTCTAGGTTGATCCATGTAATTGGGCTTTTCCCAGTTTTGCTGCTGTATTTTAATTTGACAAAGTATTTCATTATATGACTGTACCAGTTTTTTCCACCATTCATCCATGGATGGGCTCTTAGGTTGTTTTCATGGTTTTGATTTAGTAAAAAATAATGAGTCAGGAAAAGTTAAAAAATTGCTAATAAGGTCCAAGTTTATACATGTACAGACTTATTCCCAAAAAATCATGTTTAAACATATCTTGGAGATGAGTGAATGGCTGCAGACAAATTCTCTTAGTAATGTCCTTATCTTCAACTTATTAGAGTGTCTTAAAAAATGGTACAATCAAAAAGTGGCTTCCATGGGAACCTGCTGACCCTGCTAAATTTAAGGCACAGAGGTCAGTTAATAAGTTTCTGAAGATTTCATTAATTGATGCTTTTTTTTCTATAGGAATAATCTTGATGGACCCAGTATGGTCACAGGAGTTTGGTATGAAGAAGCTTTAAGAAAATTGGAGACTGAATAGGTGAGAAAAAAGTAAGGAAACTTTCACTGAGGATTCATTTTTCATTGTGAGCAATGAAAAATCTGAGCAATCTTTGAGAGTAGCAAGGACTTCCCAGTGAAAATTTTGTTGTGGCACTCATTTCTTCCATCTTTCATCCCCATTATTGCCCATCTAGATTTCTTTCTGTCTCCCAAATTCAGAGAACATTAAAAGGAAACATGGTCAGTTTCTCTCGAGGATGTCAAAGATGCTATTTTGATGAGGTCTAAATTGGAAAGTGCAGATGTTCGAGAAATGTTAGAGAGATGAAAAAACTACCTTGACAAGTATGTATATATATATATACATATATATACATACATACACACATATACACACATATGCTATGTCAAGAAAAATGGCTTCATATTTTTATTTTTTTGCTCAGTAGAGGAGTCTATGATTTTGTGGCAATATTTTTAAATTCCCTTGTATTTTTTAGTGTCACAGCTTTTATTTCTCTAAGATATATAAGTAGTAGTGGTAGTGAAGGGTATATGAGGATTGCAGGAGCGGAAAACCAAACCCAAACCCACTACTATGGAGTTGCTTCCACTGCACTGTGAACCTTTAGGACAGAGCAGGTCTGTCCAGTTGGGCTTCTGAGGCTGGAGAAAGACAACATGCAATAAATGGGAGGTTACCACATCATGACCATGCAACGGAAGCCCCTGGGTGGAACACAAGAATAGAAGACAGCAAAGGTGAACACCGCTTTACATACTATCCTGCAACAACAATAATAATGAACCACAAAATGTTTCATGGAGTAGGAAGGCAAAGGGAATGGCATTCATGAATATATATGAGAATATTTCCATATATATATGCTTAGGAGTGCTGCAAATATATCTATGGATGTAGTAAAGTATATAAAGGTGAAGTGACAGAAGCTTCTGAGACGTATCCAGACATCTGAAAGCAAAAAGTCCCTGGATCTGGGGGCTCAGGATGATCATTTCAGGGGACCTAAAGGGGATATTGTACAGGGACTATGTTCTGCATCCTACTTTGGTGGATAGTGAATGAGGTCTTAAATGTTTGTCAGTGACCACTTAAGGTCGTCTCTCCTCATCTCAAACAAAGAGTAAGACAATCAAACATACAAGGGAATAATGAATGCAAAGGACTTAGGGATCATGTGAACCCACCTCCCAAACCCCAAATTAGATGATGCCTGTGTACCAGTGCAGACCTCTCTGAAAAGAATCACCGGGAGGTCCTCGTGAGTGTGGGAGACGATTTGGAAAACAATCAAAATGATAAAAAAGCCAGGTTTACAGGTGGAAAGTCTGAAACAGACTCAATTGAGTAACTGACCTCCCAGCCGTGGCTCAATTGTCAGCTGATATGCAGGTCAGCAACACCACCAGGAACATGCACAGTCATTAGAGCATCAATCCTATGAGATCAAACAGACAGCATTTGCCCAGGCATCAAGTTCAGAAGGTGGTAAAGAATGCACAGGAAGGAAGAATGAAAAACATAACCATGGAGAGGATGTGGGGAAGAGTGCCATTACGTTGTGGGAATTGCAGTCAAGTCATAAAGAAAACCTGCATGAATGATGGAATGGACAACTAATTTGCTCTGTCAACTTTCACCCAAATCACAACGAGGAGAGAAAAACAGGAAGTTCTTAATGAAACATCCATCCCCCTCCCTATCTGACTATATTTCCTGAAACACTCCGGTGGAAAACCTTGGAAATTTATGGTTCCTTATACAGACTTTTAAATGAACTTACATAGTTTGATGCTTCATTCTTGATGAGGAGCATTAAATATTCAACATATTAATATACAGAAATATTTTGAAAAAATATTTCTCTCTTACTTTACTACTATTTCATTCCTATATTACTGAGCCTCCATGATGCCCATTCATTTTACCTCAGGGATCCCCAAAGTGTGGCTTACAGGACAAAAAAAAGATTGTGGTCCATATGTTTGTAGGGCATGCTAGTTAAGAACAATGTTTAAATTAAGTAATTGACGAAAATAGATGATGTCTGTGTACCAGTGCTGGTTAAAGATAAATTATATTCTGTGATGCTTCAACATTATGATCCTATGTGTTAGTCTGATACATGGTGATCACATGTACAATAGAACAAAAGGGTGCTGGCTCCTGTGCTGGTCTGTAATCACAGCCAGTATGTATTTCAAGTGTCTTCCAATTTAGCCGTAGTGGGAGCAAGTTGGCAATTCTTTTGTGATCTATATGATTTTGATTGCTTAATTCTCAGAAGTTGCTCACCATGCTTTTTTTCTAGTCTGTCTTGATCTAGAAGCTCCACTGAAATCTGTCACCAGGGGATGTCTATGCTGGAATGTGACATATCAATGGCATAGCTGCCAGCACCAGAGCAACATGCAAGTTACCACAGCACAATACAGTTACAGACATGAGGTTAAAAATTGTGCAAAATTCAAATTAAAAAAATTATTTTACTAGGGGCTCATATAACTCTTATCAGGATGAATACATACACCTATTGTATGCAAATCACATTTGTACATTTGTTGCCATCATCATTCTCAAAACATCTTCCTTCTACTTAAGCCCTTGACATTAACTCCTTATATTTTCCCTCCCTCTCCACTCTTCCTCCCTCATGAACTCTTAATAATTTACAAGTTATCATTATTTTGTCATATTGTACACTGTCCAATGTGCCCCTTCACCCACTGCCTTGTTGTCTGTACCCTAGGGAGGAGGTTATATGTAGATCCCTGCAGTTGGTTCCCCTTTCTACTCCACCTTCCCTCCACCCTCCCTGGCAACACCACTCTCACCACTGGTCCTGAAGGATTATTCATCTGTCCTGAATTCCCCATGTTTCTACCTCCTATCTGTACCAGTGTAAATACTTTGGTCTAGTCAGATCTGTCTGGTAGAATTAGGATAATGATAGTAGGGGAGGAAGCATTTAAGAACTAGAGGAAAACTGCATATTTCATTGCTACTACACTATACATTGACAGGCTCATCTCCTTCCTTCAACCTTTGCAGAATTCAAATTTTATTGTCTCCAAAATTTCTTTGACTGTATCCCTGGTGGCATAGTGGCTATGCATTGGGCTGCGAATAGAAAGATCAGCAGTTTGAAATCAGCTGTCACTTCTGAGGAGAAAGGAAGGGCTTTCTACTCCTGTGGAGAGTTATTGTCTCAGAAACTCACACAAGCAGTTAGTTCTACCCTGCCCAATATGGTTGCTGAGTCAGCATTGACTTGATGGCAGTGAGGAGAGCTACTTTCATGCTGCAATATCAGAATTGAATATCTGCAGCATGTACAATGTGGACTACAAAGCCTGAAATATTTGCTGTCTGATCCTTTATAGAGAAATTTTGACAAGTTCCATTATATGAGGGATTACTCACTGTCCCCTCCCTCCAACTCTCCCCCTCCCCAGAAATCCAGGATTTTTTTCAAAGCTATGTATTTAAAATGTTTTTACAAAACAACCTTATCACCTTCAAAGTACCCTGCATTATACTTATTCAAACACATCTGTTTGAATGATTGACATTTTTTCATCTCCATTTTTTTCACCTCTTCCATGTTGTCAAATGACTGTCCTTCCAAATCCCTCTACATTTGAAGAAACAAAAAGAAGTTGTACGGAGCAAGGTCAGGCGAGGAGGTGCATGGGTCAAGAGAGGTGTGCTGTTCTTTTGTCAAAAACTGGCTCACTTAGATGGCTGCGCCAATAGGTGCATTGTCGTAGTGGCAAAACCAGTCTTCCATTTGCCACAATCAGGCATTTTTGTCTCACATTGTTATGAATTTTTAACAGAACTTCTAAATAGAAAGCATGGTTAGCAGTCTGACCTGGTGGAATGAATTCCAAAGGTACTGTGAATAGCCTCTTAGTCCCCTGATGAATGTCCAGAACAAGGTTTATCATCAATTGACATTTCACTTTTTTTGAAATGAGAAAAGCACTCATACACAGAGTCCTTTTCCATAGTGCTGTCTTTTTAAGCTGTGTTCCACATCACTAACAGTTTTTGCAGCATTTTGCAAGAGCAGGAACAAAATTTCACAGCTGTATGTTGTTCTCTTACATCGGCCATCACAAAAATTGAGGTTCCAGCATGCTTTCATGAAAAAGTCACTGTGTCCAGAGAGAGCCTTCCAAGGGGAAGTGACTGAGCACACTGACTCAGAGTGAGTTGCTGGGGCAAATGTATACTGCAAAGCTCCACCCAGCAAAGCCTTTTCATTTTTTTAGGAGGGGGGGAGATTCCTTCATAGTCAGAAATAATCCGAGTGATATGAAAGCTCCAATCAGCCCTGCACAATTCTGGTATTTGGGGGTATGCTCTTGTATACTACCAGATTTTTCAAGCAAATAACCTTGTCTACTTGCTCATGCCTTCTGAGCTCCTCGCATTAGTGACTTCAAAGGTCAAGCATAGCTATTAATACTTCTAAGAAGCTTCTGTTCACACAGTTTTCCTTTTCTCAACATCAATAAAGCCACCTCCAAACAAATGGACTACAACCTGGATACCTGTAGCAGCCTGCCTTTCAGAAATCCCCCACGATTTCTGGCATTCACACATGGGTCCTTTACTACTCCATAAAAGAAATACTGTGTATGACCAATAGGATACAGTGGCAGTGAGTGCATGTCATTTTTGAAACTAGGTTATAAAAGACCTTGCCTTTCCCATTTTGGTTGCTTTCTTGCTCTCAAGTCACACGATGTGGGGAAATCACGTTGTCACTAATCCTATAGAGAACCTTTGGCCCAAAAAAGCCTTCTGCTAACAGCCCTGTGAAAGAGCTTTCCTTGTATTCTTTCTGAAAAGATTTCTTGCTTTTGTTAGATTTCTGCTATAATATGATACTTTTAACTAAGCAGCTTTATGTAACTCTAATAACTCGACTGTAACCTTATAAGGGACTTCGAGTCATGCAGTTAAGTCACTCCTACACTTATCTTTTCCTACACTTTTCAATTTTGATCTAATGTGTTAAGCAGCGATATCTGAGCAAAACAGAATGTAAATAGCATCCCATTGCTTACCACAGCACTATGCTTTTTCCCATTCTGATACGTAATCTGGTGTCGCTCGTTGACATGCACATTGCTTTTCCCTTGATGGCTTTGCCTCACCTGTGTGTTCTGCTGTTGACATTTTTTCTTGACTCCTTGAGAATGTTTGCTTCTCTCCTTAATCAGGATTGAGTATCTCCCTTTGGTTGTCAATTTCTTGGGGGGACTTTACAATTTAGTGCAGACTCCTTAATTTTCTGTGACCCAGAATCATTTCTAGGCTGTTGATTTCAAGCAACCATCAAAAGCAACTGATGCTCAAGTCAACAGATTAATATTTTGAGCTCGATAATCAGGAAGAAAATCTCCTCCCCCCCCCCCCGCATAGAGAAAGTCCTGCTATGTCTTTTTAAAAATATTCTTGCCAGTATAATTTTATATCTGGACTCGCATTTGAGGAGAGTAAAAGGTATAAAGGAATTTGGAAACAGAGATGAAATTGAGAAGCTATATAACCTGACTTGATGATGAAAATGAGACTCCTGAGCTTGTGTGACTTTCTCAAGGTCACATACTAGTGAGAAGATTCCTTAGTGTTATGAAAGACTAAGTTTAAGAACCTAAGAAGAATAATTGAAGCTAAATTATGGATTTGGGGAAGGAGAGATGAGCTTTCACAGAGAATATATTTTATGCATGAGTAGGTTCTGGTTCAATGATAAATCCTGGTCAGAGACAAGGCGCTGAACTCAAGAAACCATTGGTGTGGCTGAAGATATTACTTTTCACATTTTTATGAAACTTTTATACATAACACAAATATGTCAGTTACCAGTTGTCTTGGAGGTCATGATAAATCTATGTGTGTCAGAGTATATCTTCACTTTTCTGATGAAGGAGTTTTTGAAGACTACCACAACATTCTCTCAAGGTACTTCTTGTTATTAACTGAATGATGAATCATGTTTACAACCAATAGACACTAGATAAGACGCGAAGGCTGGATCAACTAGGAGCTGGTAGATCTGATTATCCAGTTTCTATAAGAAAACATGAGACTGTTTATTTTACTAATCATATAACTGTATGATTAATTCTATGGATCTATATTTCTGATAGTGGTATAAGATATGGATGCTGTTTAATTCATTGACAAATGGATATCTAGCTTTGCCAGCTCTATTTGTTAAAGGGTTTCAATCTTCCCAATTCAAGGAGTTTTGGTCCTTTGTCAAAGATCCGTTTTCTGTATAAGAATATATTCTTGGCTGAGCCCCAGTGGTGTAGTGTTGTGCACGGAACTGCGGCCCACTGGGTTGGAGGTTCAAATCCAGCAGCAGCTCTCCAGGAGCAAGGCTAGGCCTCCTACGCCCACCACCAGAGGGCAGTGATGCCCCCCTCCAAAAGAATACATTCTCAGTTCTATTACATTTGTCTGCGTGTCTGTTGCTATAGCAGTTCCATGCTTGTTTGACTATATAACCAACACTCATTGCCATCAAATAGGAGCTAACTTATTGTGATCCTATAGGAGAGGATAAAACTGCACCTTGGATTTCTGAGACTGTGACTTTCATGGGAGTAGAAAGCCTCTTCCTCTCACAGAGTGGAAGGTGAGTTTGAACTGTTAATTTTGAGGCTAGCAGGGTTATGAATAACCACTGTGCCACCAGTGCTCCTTTTTGATTGTATTTAAATAACAACCAAAAAAACACCTCACTGCCAGGGAGCCAATTCTTGCTCAGGGTGACCCTGTAGGGAAGGGTAGAATTGCTCCTGTTAGTTTTTGAGCCTGAGACTTTTATGGGAGTGGAAAGCCTGGTCATTCTTCCACCAAGCAGCTGGTAGCTTCCAATTGCTAAAGGCCTGGTCAAATTCTTCCTCTGTTATGGGTCAGATTGAATTTTTTACTTCATTGTGCATCAATTTAGGCAGGTTTTGATGTAGGAAAGTGTGAGGCCTTCTACTTTTGCTGTTTATTGCTTTGCTTACTCAATCTCTATCTTTTTCATAAAAAGTTGATGATTGGTCTTCTGATAACATTAGAGAACAGTGACAGAATAAATCACTTGGGCAATATTGACATTTTCATAATGTTAAATCTTCCTATCCTTAAGCATGGTATATTATTCCATTTATGTAAATCTCTTCTGGTTTCTATAGTAGTGTTTTGCTCTTTTCTTTGGATAAATCTTTTTTCCCCCTTTGGTTAGATGAAATATCTCATTTTGTAAATGGCCATTTGAAACTATTCTTTTCCTGATTTGCTTTTTAGAATTACCTTTTTGTATAGGAATATAAGTAATTCTTACAAGCTACTTTGGTAAATCTTTCAATTGGTTCCCATACTATTCTTGTCGAGTCTTTTGGATTTTCTATGTATAGATTACATCATTTACAAGTACAAGGTTTACTTTTTTTTCCAATTTGGATTTTTAGCTTCCCTTTATTGCCTGATGGTCCTGGCTAACACACCCAGCACAATATTAAAACAGGCTAGTTATAAATACTTGTTTGATTCTCATTTACAAGGGGAGAACTTTCAGTTTCTCTTTGAGGGTAATTCATTGAGAGCAATGTTAGTTATTAGTTTTGTGAAAGTCTTTTTAAATTACGTTGAGAAAATTCCATACTATTCCTATTTCGTTAAGCCTCTCCCTCTCCCCCACCAGGAATGGGTGTTGGATTTGTTCAAATGCTTTTTCTGCATCAATTCACATGATTACGTAATTCCTTTGTTTTGTTTCTTTTTATTTCTTTTACCTCTAATATAGTTTTTATTGGTGAATGGATATAATATTGAATCTTCCTTCCATAGCTGGTATGAAGCTTATTAGTGAGAATAAGTTCTCTTTTTGATATGTTATTGGATTCTATTTGCTAGCTTGTTTGCTTTTTGAGAATTATTGATTTCATGCTCATGAATCACACTAGTCCACAATTTACTTTTTTAGTGATATCTTTGCCTGCTTTTATCATCATGGATATGTGTGGTTCATAAAATTAATTTTAGATATCCTATCCTTTTCTATATTCTGTGCTTTAAAAGAAAAAAAGAGAACCAAATAACAAAACAAAACAAGGGTCAAAAGGGAAGACACGATAATGCATTAAATTTTAACCTAAGTTTATCTGCAGCAATCCATTTTCCAATGGAGCAAGTCCTACTCAATGGTCTATGGGAGTTCAATGGCCACTTAATATGTGTGGTGAGTCTGTAAATGGATTTTTGACTTTCAATGTCATCTATAGGCTTCTGCAAACTGGTCCTCAGAATTTAAGCCTCACTACAGTTAATTCCTCTGATTTTTGTTGTATTATTTATCATCCTTGGATCACCCAGGCTGGAGTGCTCCTTCTGGATGGACTTGGCTGATGCCTGACTTAGATGACTGCTTGATTGGTTTCTTTTTAAACAGTTTTAGTGACATAAAATTCACCTATATAGTTCAATAGCTTAAGCATATTAAAAAGAGTTGGGTCATCATCACTATGGTCAATTGTAGAATATTTTCTTCTTCCTTGTACTCATTATTGCTAGTTTCTTATTTCGCCAGCTTACCCTCATTTCCCCTGTCATGACGTCAAGAAAAGATTCATCTAGTTACTGTCTCAATAGATTTGCCAATCCTGTATTTCATACATAGAGAAATAGGCAAACACAAAAAGCACAAAAGAAACAAACCCCCTAACAATAACAAAATAAAACAGAAAAAATCCAGTTAAAAAGAAAACAGAGAAGATGGTGCTGATGTGGAATCACCAGCATGAAGAGCTCATGGTGTGGTCACTGGATTTATGGGTGAGAGGGTAGAGTCAGGGAATTGGGAAGCGAAACTGGGTTTGGTGGCAGCCCAGGGTTCTCTTTTCCTTTGCCCGTGGAGAGGACAGCTGTGCATATCATGTATGCATGCATTCCTTGCTTGTGGTGCCCCCCATGCAGCTTGCCTCCCTTATCCGTGGGACGGCAACTCCTTTATCCAACTCCCCACATCTTGTTCAGTGACTTGCCACCATAGGGAGGTGACCTAAGACACCCTGACCTTCGGGGCAACCCAAGGACACCCCAGCAGTTTCCTGGAGGCACTGGACACTGGGACCTGCAGCAACCCAAGGAGTAGATTCCCATTGTGGATAATCCCTAGCCAAGGTTCAGCTCTCTTCCCTAATGGCAGGAGCATGATCAGAATCTGCAGATTTTAGAAAGTCCTGCTAATTGGAGAGGGATCTGGCACTGGGGTGAAAGAGTTCAGACTGGAACCCGCAGTGCAGCAAGCTCCAGGAGGTTGTGATATCTGTTCCTATTTTCTTTTGAGAAAGGAAACACAAAACCCCTGATACCCTAGGAGGAAATGGAGCCCAGCACATTTGACTTTCCCAGGAGCTTGCCTGATGCTGGATTGGCAGCCTGTGGAACAGGGCCTAAGCCAGATCACCTTCTGATAAGAAGTCTCCCTTACACCCCTTTTACCATTGCAATAGCCCATATCCATCCTAGGACCACATGTAAAGAGTGGATCGTTCTTAGTAGTGCATGAATGTAGTCATAAACACGAGAATGGGAGAATTATGCTCTCTATAAACACTACAGTGTCGACAAGGCATTCAGGTAGATTCAATGTACCCATTACCTCAACCACCACAATCTCTGGAACATGGTCCCTCCACCTAAGTAACACACCCTCTCCTTTAACTTACCAAGTAAAACTGCATCTCCCTCTTCTCCAATTCATTAACAAATTCATTATTACTATACGTAATGAGTAGACTTCTTTTGATTAGTACCACCACTTCAAACCTATTTCTGAGTACCTCTATCCAAATCCCCCTAATTCTCCAACTAGCAACACTCCCTCCACATCCACACACAATATTTTCTGAGCACTTACTTGATTCTCCCCTATCTTAAAGAGCCAGCTCCTTCCCCCCTGCACATTCTAGAAGACTATGTACCCCTTTGAGCTCAATCAAGATGTGATGGAAACAAGAGCCAACACAGGCAGCTACCATAACATAAATCTAGAGAAACAAGTCAATAACTGAAGTTCACCCAAACCCAGTGGTTAGCACTGAAGAAGCAGCCCTTGAAGTCCTGGGGAGAGGATGCCAGAAATGCTGCTTAGGGTTGTACAAGAAATCAGAGGATCAATCCTTAAAAGTGGTGAAAGAATAGAGATACTAGAATCTTCTTATCAAAGGGAGATCTAGAAGGTAAGGAATGATGTAGCAGAAATGAAGCCAAAGATGAATGATTTCATCAATAGAATGGAGGAAGTGGAAAACTGAATCAGTGATTTCAAAGATAACCAAACAAAATTCAGCAAATGAGAGAAACAATCCAAGAAAAAAGAAAGTTATCTCAAGAAAACCCAAGGAATTGTGCAATTCCATGAAGCAAAACAATATTTGAACTATTGGGGTCCCTGAGCTGGAGGTAATAAATAAGCCTACAGTTAAAAGAGTAAGGGAATTCTTGGAAGAAAATTTCCTCAATATCACAAAGGAGGAGAGATGATAACAGAGAGGACACCAATTAGATTACTCCCAACCCCCAGTTAAAAAAAAAAGGAAGAAAACACATAATGAATGACATATAATAGGAGGAAGATGGCACCAATGTAGAGCAATGTAGGACCACCTATGGGACCTGTTCCCTGTGGGATCACCAGATTTGCAGGTAAGATCGCCATGTCAGGTACTGGGTTGTGAGACAGGGGCTCAGAGCTCCCTCAGGTTTTTTTGTTCATTCTCCCACGGAGACCACAACTTTGCTTCTCATGTGCTTGATCCCTTTTCAGAACATCCACCAATACTTCTCAATACAGGACCAACTCCTGGCTCCCCCCTGCCCAGTCTCTTGGTGGTTTGCCAACATGGAGAAGTCACTCAGCAGAGTCTATACTTCAGGGGCATCCCACAGATGGTCGCGTGGTCTCCTGGAGTCCCTGAACATTGGAAGTCAATGCATCCTGTGAAATAGATCTCCCATTGGTGAGAACCTTAGCCAGGACTTGTCTGCCTACCCAAGTGGCTCTGCAGAAGAATAATTCTGGCTAGTTGGAGAGAGATCCAGCCCTGGGGAAACATAGGGCTGCTGGAATTTGGAACACAGCAGGTTCCAAGAGGGTGGGAGAAGTGTTCCCATTTTGTTTTGAGAAATGCAGCACAAACCTTCTCACTCTGCCAGGTGAAATGGAGTGCAGCATTTCTGGGTTTCTTGGCAGGATCCAGGCAATAGGCGAGATCACCCCCTCATCAGATGTCTTTGTTTCCTGGAGTATCCACTATAATAGCCTATTTACACCCTAGAACACGGGTGAGGAGCAGATATTTCTGAGTTGTGCAGGAACCCACAGTTATAAACACACTATTAGAAAGTATGTACATACATAATGCACAAAGTCCCTGATAAGGGACTCTGGTAGATTCATCATACCTTACCCTTATCCCAACCATGATAATCTCTGGAAACTGTTCTCTCAACCTTAGCAACACACACCTCTTTAACTTACCAATTAAAATGGCATCTCCCATAACCTTCTTCTCCAAATCATTAAAAATTACTATACCTAAGGGAAACCTGCCTGTAATTAATACAGCTACCTGCAACCTACCCCTGAGCACCTAAACCCTAATCATCCCACTCACGCAACTAAAACTCCCATGTCATATTCATACAGTATGCTTTTGATCAACTATCAGATCTTCTCCTAAACTAAAGAGCCAGCCTCCCTGCCACTACACATCCCAGGAGATTATGATCCGCTATGAGCTCATCCAAGATGTGACACAAACAGCAGTTTACACCTGCAGCCACTGCCAAACTCTGTAGAAACAAAAGTCAATTACTGAAGATGACTCAAATCCAATGGTTTACAACCCTTGAACTGGCAGTGAAAGCAAAATTGAGAATATTGTTTCTTACTCTACAGGAAGTTAGGGGGTCAATAATAAACAAATGCAGAAATAGATATACTATAATCCTCACACCAAAGGGAAGTCAAGGATTTAAGAAACACTTTCAGAAAGTGGTAAAAAGGTGAATGATTTCAACAATAGAATGGTAGAAATAGAAAACGGAATCAGTGGTCTAGAAGATAACCTGGCAGAATTCAGCTAATGAGAGAAATAGTCAAACAAAAGCAAAACACTTTGAATAAAGACTTGGCAGGATGTGGGATTCCATCAAAGCTAATTATACTTATTTGAATCCCGGAACAAGAAAAAATAAATAAGCCTACAGTGAAAATAGTAAGGAAATTTTTGGAATAAGTTTCCCCTGATATCACAAAGGGGAAGTCAATAACCATTCAGGAAGCAGAAATAACACCAATTAGATTAAAGCCCGCCCCCTCCCACCAAAAAAAAAGCACATCAAGACATATAGCAGTCAAATTCTTTAATTCAAAGAAAAGGATGGAATCATGAGAGCATCTAGAGTGAAAAAACAGTCCCATGTAAAGGTAAACAAATCAGTATAAACCAACCCTCTCCACAAAGACAATGTAGGAAAGAAGTAACTGGAGCAATGTGTTTTGAAAGTTGAAAGACAACAACAACAAGCCACGGATTCTTTATCCAGAAAAACTCTCCATCAAATTTGATGCATATGGAGCATTAGAACTTGAACAGACCCATATCAAAGTAAGAAATAGAAAAAGTCAAGAAACTCCTTCCAAAAAAGCTCCAGGCCGATGGCTTTACAGGAAAACCCTACCAACCACTCAGACAAGAGATGATGCCAACCTCTTCCAGAACATTGAATGGGATAGCAAACTCCCCCACTCACTCTTTGAAGCCAGCATAACCCTGATACCCAAATCAGGCAAACACCCCAGAAGGATAAATATTCCAGTCTAATGTCTCTCGTGAATATAGATGCAAAAATCCTCAACGAAGTCTTGAACAATAGAGTCCAGCAACATATCAAAGCAATAATGCATCATGACCACTTGGGGTTCATATCAGGGATGCAGGGGTAGTTCAACATTTGAAAAACAATTAATATAATATACCACAGAAATAAGGAAAAGGACAAGAACCATATGATCATATCAATTTATCCAGAAAAAGCATTTGATAACATCCAACTCCATTCCTAATAAAGACTTTCAAAAATATGATTAGAAGGGAAAATTCTCCATACAATGAAAGTCATATATGCAAAAATAATAGCTAATATTTTACTTAAAAGGGAACCTTACAAGGATGCCCCATATCTCCCCTTCTATTCAACATTGTGTTGGGAGTCTAGCCAACGCCATAAGACAATGACTATATATCAAGTGTGCACGATTGGGTAAAGAATCGAAACTTTCACTCTTTGCAGACAATATGATTTTATAGAGAGAGAATCCTAAGGGGTCCGCAATAGGATTGCTGGAAACAATAGAGGAGTTTAGTAGAGCAGAAGAATATAAGCTTAACAAGCAGAAATCAATTAGATTCCTATATACTAGTAAAGGAAATACAAAAAAATATATCAATGCATTGGTAGCATTCACAATAGCCAAGCAAAAGCTGAAATACTTAGGATTAGACCTTACCAAAAAACTAAAGGTCTTTATGAAGAAAACTATAAAACAATACTGTAAGAAACCAAAAAATGATCTACACACATGGAAGCATACTGACTATCTGTGGATCAGAAGACTCAATATCGTGATAATGTCAATACTACCTAAAGCAATCAATAAACTCAATGTAATCCTGCTCCAAATTTCAGCATCATTTTTCAAAGAAATGGAAAAACTGATGACCAACTTCATATGGAAAGGGAAGAAGTCCAAGATAGGCAAGGAAGTTCTCAAGAAGAAGAGCAAATGGGCTGAGCCCCGGTGGCGTAGTGGTTGTGCGCAGGACTGCGGCCCACTGGGACGGAGGTTCAATTCCAGCAGTGGGGCTGGACCTCCTACTCCCACCGCCGGAGAGCAGTGATGCCCACACACACAAAAAAAAAAAAAAAAAAGAAAAAGAAGAAGAGCAAAGCATATGGTCTCTCACTACCTGACCTCAAAACCTACAATACAGCTATAGTTGTCAAAGCAGCCTGGAACTGGTATAATGATAGACACTCGGACCAGTGGATCAGGAGAGAAAACCAAGAAATAGAAGCATCTGCGCACAAACAATTGATTGTTGACAAAGGCAGATAAATAAATAAATGGGAAGGGGATGTCCTCTTCAATAAATGCTGCTGGAAAAGCTAGTTATCTATGTGCAAAAGACTGAAACAAGACCCATATCTCCCCCCAAGCACAAAAACAAACTCAAAGTGGATCAACGACTCGAATGCAAGACCCAATGTTATCAAAATCATCAATGAGAAAATTAGGACAAATTAGGAGCCGTAATGTAGGGAATAGCTGGGCTATCAGAAACAAAAATGGAAATACACTTTGTGGAGGATAAAGTAGATAATTAGGACCTATTAAAATAGAATACTCATGTACATCAAAATATTTTATTAAAAGAGTGAAAAGGGAGCCCATAGAATGGGAAAAATATTTAGTAGTGACAAAACAAAGAACTAGTTACGAAGATCTACAGAGTTTAACAAGGTTAAAACAAGAAAAATAAACCAATAGTCCTCTGAGAATTGGGCAAAAGAACTGATCAGATGATTCACACAGGATGGCACTCAAGTAGATAATAAATATGTTAGGAAAATCCTCCAGGCTGTTACCTATCTAGGAAATGAAAGTCAAAATAATAGTGAGATAACACCTAAAACACTTAACTATATCCCAATTTTAAATAAAAGCAACAACTTGGAAGAGCAAATGTTGGAGAGGACGTGGTGAAATAGGAGCACTCATCCACTGTTAGTGGACATGTTAACATATACAGCCCTGGTGCAAGGTGAGATGGAGATATATGAAACAAAGAATTGAACTACATATGATCCAGCAATACCACCACTGCCAGCAAGAGGGTCACCTTCTTGAAACTGTGAGGTGTTTGTTTCTCCTTTTTTCAGTAAATGAAACCCAGGAGGTTGAGCCTATAATGAAAGCAAATATAATGATGGTTTTAGGAGAAGGAGAAGATAGAGGCCTGGGGAAGAAAAGAGGGAGAAGGTGTCAAGAAGTGCAGGAAGGAAAAGCATGTTTGGAAATTGACTATGGAAGCAATTTTACAATTTTCTTTGGTGTTTGAAGTGAATGAACTATGGAATGGTATGACATATGAGGAGGTACACACATTTTTCAATGCTATGTATGTACTAATTTTTTTTTTACAAAACACTCTTATCACCTTCAAAGTACTCTCTATTACACTTATTACATTTGTCAAATCTGTGATTGTATACTTGGAAACATTTTTCAAACTAATATGTTTGGTTGGCTAATAGCAACTCCTTCGTTTTTTTTCTTCACCTCTTTGGCATCATCAAATCACCATCCTTTCATGTCCCTCTGTATTTGGGGAAACAAAAAGAAGATACATGGAGCAAGGAAAGGTGAGTAAGATGTGTGGGACAAGAGAGGCATGCTGTTTTCTGCCAAAACTTTGACGATTATGTGCATTGTTGTGACAAAACCAGTCCCCCATCTGTCATAATCAGGGCTTTTTTGGTCACCCACTGTTAGGCAATCATTTCAAAATCTCTAAATAAAAAGTTTCATTAGCAGTGTGACCTGGTGGAAAGAACTCAAAATGCACTCTCCCCCTCACATCTCATCCAGGGTTTTGGGGGTACCCTCTTGTGTATATTAACTCCCAAGTTGCTGCAAATTAAAAAATAAAACAAAACATAGATTCAGGAATGGGGTTTGAACTCATACTGAATCTTAGCTCCAACTTAAGAACAATGTGTTCTTACATCATGGCCCTGCTTGATACTTATTCTTAGGGATGGAGCACAGAAGATACAGAAGGTGCTATAGCAAAATGTGGCGAAGAATTTAGGTGGTGCCCAGCTATCAGGTAAAATAGCATCTGGGGTCTATTTTTAAATTTTATTCTATTGGGGGCTCTTACAACTCTTATCACAAAGCATACATGCATCCATTTTGTCAAACATATATATACCTCTATACAAGCTTCATCTTCAGATTGACTTCCTTCATGGCTGCAATACAGCTTCCAGATGCTCCCAGGACCCCATATATACTTGCTTGGTGGGAAAAGTGAGCATTCACACTGCCTTTTGAATTTTGGGGTAAACAGATTATCTTTCAAGATCAACAAGTGGAGGTAGAATCCATTTCACCAATACCACTTGGTGTTGACAAGTGAACAAATGAAGGGAAATGGAGTGATTGTTAGGAAGATTACATACACCTTGTGCTGTAAGTCAATGGTGGCTGGTATACTATTAGCAAAAAGTATTCAATACCTATGATTGCTCACATATCAGCATAAATCTCTTACATATGCTATTTTCCTTAATCATCATAACCCATCTGATCAAGTAGTATTGCCATCTCCCTTTGACAAATGAGGAAACAAAAATGTTCATAGTTGTACAACTAAAAGCGGCACAGCTGGAAGATAGACCAAGGAGTCCAAATCTGGAGTCTATGATTAAAACAGCCTTCCTGTACATTATAAGGAAGTTAAGGTTTCCAATATGGTGTGATGTGTACAAAATTTTGATTTAATCTCCTCAAAAGCATTCCATTAGGCCTCTAGATAAAGAATTCAGCATTGCTATATGACAAATTAATGCACATCTATATCACTCACATTCTTCTCCATAACCTTCCTGTATCCCCAAACTGATGTTTAAAATATTCATTATTACATAACCTGAATTAAGCTATTACCTGGCTTTTTATTTATCTATTTTGTTTCACTTTGGTCATTGTGTGCAACAAGAAACAATAGATGCAAGCTCAATTTAGCTAAAATAGAAAATATAGGTACCATTCAAAAACTCCATGGTTAACTTGAAAGACAAAACAAAACCTAAATAATTTTAAAAATTGTAAGATACAGTTGATTTATTTAATGTTTCCTGTAATTGTGATTTTGATCTATTGCCTCAAGTCTTTAGGAATTCTTCCTCTGTGATTGTTTCTTTTTTTCCCCTTGTACTGTAAAAGTCCCCTTCTCCCTTTACTGAGCATTCCTTTAGTGTAAGAGTGTTACAGTTTTTCCTATTTAAAAATCAACATTAAAACTCTATAGACCTTTCAGTCAATATTTCTTCCCTCTACCCCAGTTACCTTTATACAAGACATAGAGTTCTCACTTGACCCCATTCAAAGCACACTATAGGCTCTCACACTCCTCGGTGTCCTTGCCAATGCCTAGCCCAATGACATGTTCTTAGCCCTCATGTATTTGATATTACCTGATGTGATGCAATTGGTCACTCCATTCTGCTTGACTTACATTGTTCACATCCTTCCAGGAAATCAGATTCCTGAATTTTCTTCTATATAGCTGGTATGTTAGGCTGGGTCGTCTAGCGACATGAAACCAGTGACACGTATATGTATGAGAAAGAAGGCATCCCAGTCTAGTCCAACTCAAGTTCATGAGTCCAATGCTAACTGGTGCCCTCTTCAAACAGCTGGCTGATGCAGCAGTCATAGTGGTGAAGATGAAGTGAAAGGAGGGAGATCACATGCCCGTGGGCGAAGAGCTAAGTGGATTCAGTGTCATTAAAGAGCATTGCAGGGTTTGTAGCCCACAGGTGATTATCCCTGGAGACAGATAAGAATCTAAACAGGAAGGAAGGCAAAAATGGAAAGAGAGAGAGGTTTCCAGTGTCTCTCATAAAAAGGCCACATCCTCAAAGAAGCATCATCCGACCAACCTGATTGATATGTTGGACTCCACGTGACACTGTCCTCTAGGTAGAAGTTGATATAAAATATCTGAGAGCTGACTACTTCTTTGAGATCCTTTGCTAGTACCTCTTCATCTTCATGAGTTGTTTCTGATAGAGTGTATCAGGCTTTGTCTCCAAACTTCTTTCTTGGTATTCCCTCAGTCGAATTGGCAGACCTCAAAGTTAAATCTCCAGTCTGCACTCTTTCTTTGAATTTTAGATACCATATACAGTTTCATACCTGATATCTACAGATGGATGTTGAAAAGGTATCTTAAACTATACTCAGGAAAAAAAACCCTCAATTTGCTTCTTTCTACACTTTCTTCTAGAACCTCTAATCCCTTTCTTCCTTTTGTGTCTAAAATAAAATCCACTCATAAATTTTCCAGTTTCTCCATCAATTTATGTTCGATATCTGGCCATTCTTACTACTTCCTCAGCTGCCACTCTAGTATAAATCATGCCACTTCTTGCCAGGACACAGGAAACACTTTTTTCCTCCCTTCAGCATCTTAGCTTTCATTATTTCTTTCCTGTGGCCCACTCCTCACACATATAAAAAAGTTTGTATGAATATTAAAAAAAAGTAAGCTATCTCTTATTCCTCTATTTAAAATGCACCCACAGGCTTTCCATTTAACCCAGAATTAAATCTAATGTTTGTATGGTACATAAGATCAATGTTTTTAGTCCCTTGCCCCCTGTCTACTACCACTTCCTCTATGCTTACTCTTGCTCATTCTTTTCAAGTCTCTATAGCTTCTTCTTGAAAGGAAACACTTCATGAACTCTCCTTTATGTATTAATTAATTTTATTTTATTTTTTGGGGGGGAAATCACTGCCCTCTGGTGGTCATGGGAACTACGCTGCCTTGCTCCTGAGAGCTGCTGCTGAATTTGAACCGCCAAGCCTATGGACCGCAGTCCCACACTCAGTCCCACTTACGCCACTGGGGCTCAGCCCCTGTATGCATTTATTTTTGAATTAAATGACCCTCCTCTTAGTCCATGATCTTTGTAGGATTCTTGGTCCATTCTTCATTACAGAGCCTTACATTCTTTCTCCAGCTGCTTTAAATTAGGCCTCTCTATTTTTGTATTTGCAAGCACATCTTCATTTCTGAATCCTCACACAATTCCAGAGTACAGTGATATTCCTGCTGAAGGCTAACTCTCAGTAGCACTCACTTTTCAGGTAATCAGCTGTGGTACAAGATCAAGAACTTTTTCTTCTGCATTAGAAAACATATTGCTTAAATTCTCTGGTGCCAGTTATCTTTTGCTTGTATTTTGTTTCTCTAAAGAGGTGATGGTTATTCACTAGTTGGTTATTCACTAGTTAATTCGCTCGATGTTAAAACTAGTCAGAGTGAATGAGTTATGCTCCATAAACAAGGGATTTTAGAGTAGCAACAGAGGAAAAATTTCTTTGTCCTTCATACTGCTTCCCAATGAGAAGAGGGAACCCCTAGATGGACAGACTCTAAAGCCTCACCAGGAAATGCCATGAGGACTTCAATGTGGAAGAAGGGAGGGGTTGTGGTGGATTACTTTAGATCTTTAATAACACAGAGCAAATGTGAAACTTATCACATAGCTCCACCTAACTTCAAGAGAGCTGGAATTTGGGGAGTGTCGTGGTTATCAAAGTAGAACACTGACTTCATGAAAATGCATGGTAAATTGACATACATCATTCAACTTTATCTAGCATGGACCAGAAAATAGATAAGTTTTAAGCTAGGAGCTGTTATATGCAGCTGAGAGACATACTATACTGCATTTTCATATAGGGAATAATAGCTTCTTGTTAAGCTGTTTGCTGTCTACACAAACAAAATGCTGCCTGCTCCTGTCCCATTCAGGCCTTCACAAATAGATTGAGGGGTGCTGCTGACTCGAGGTACATTAACTGAGAATTGCACCCATATTTCCCTCATGAAAGGGGAGGATTCCACCACAGAATCACAACTACCCTCTATCTTCTTCTTATGATTTTGTTTAAAGTGGAGACTTAATTGAATGCCAAACCATCACAAGTTGAAGCTGCAATTAAGAATGGGCTGGTGTTGATTTTTGTTTACACAAAGTCATTATATTTAAAAGGGTTTCTTTCCCCTTGCAAAGCTTTAAAAAAGCTTCTCATACATCCCCAAATGACTATGAAAATCATCTCCCTTTTTACGATGTAATTGATGGCTGGTTGGAAAGAAATGCCACTGTCTTAGATATCTTATTGACAACAGAACGGGAAATTGCAACATTTGGCATGTCACTCAGCTTCTACTGAAGGATTTTTAGGTCAGAAGTGCACCTCTCAGTTTCCTTGCTAAAGTGACAAGATCTATAATCAGTTAATGAAATGTTTTCATGAATGATGACGAGGTTATTTCCCTCAAATGTAACTGAAATAGCACAGCCTGCTCTGGCTTGAAATGATAAAGCTGTGAGGAACCTTATTATGCAATAAAGAACAGCTTCATGTTCATTACGTTCAGATCACGCATGATAGACTTGAATTTGGATAAGTCAAAGTCAGAGTAATGGCTGGTTACTTTTTACAATGTAGATTTCTGAGACATACAGAAAGCTTTTAGTAGGACCGTTGAAGTCCTATCATTATTTATTATATATCAAATGCTGTTTATATTGTCATTTAAAGCCAAATTCTCTAATTGTAGCACTCAGAATACATTTCTTTCCACCATCATATAAATTGAGAATTGTGAAGTAATGTTTATATTTTATGTGTGGTGGGTCCTGACAGGATAAACACTATACTTCTTCTTTCCTTTCAGCCTTTCCTCCTCTCTCTCTTTTCTAGTTCCTACTCTCTCTTTGTCTTGGTATGGAGGAGTGAAGTAAGCATAATTAATCATTTATGACCATGGGCATTACTATCAATGGGTTTTCTCTGACTTGTTAATTTATACAATTATCATTACTGTTTCTATTATTACTATTATAGGCAACCATTGAAATTGTTTAATCTAGTTTGTATGCATTCTGGAAAAATATATATTTATTGGTAGATGTCATATATATAAATAATTTGAAATCTCATTCTGGTTCCTTCTATGCCTTAGGTCTATACTGATATGTGAACTGGATTGGTTCTAATTATGGCAATGCCCATGGTGTACATCTTCCAAACATTACTTTTCCAGTGATGGAAACCAGCTCATTTCCAACCACTTGGCATGAACCAATTAGTTCAATCCTTGAGTGTTGGTTGGGGTTCTTTTATGAAGGGACTTGTTTGAGAGGAATGATGAAATATGGTACAACTCTTAGAAACAAAGGAAAGCTCTGCTGTGCCCAGAGAACGTGGTTGAAAGGAAGCTGGAGTGGTGTATATGTAAGGGTGCTGAGGGTTCAGGAGTTTCCTTCTGTAGGGTGATAGAGACAGGCTAGTCTTCCCTTCAAAACCTTGTATGGAGCAATGATCCAGCTTCAGCAAAACAGGATCATATCTCACACTAAATTAATTATTTTAATTTGGATGTTATTGCTCATATAGTTATGTTCGTAATTGATTTGTATGTTTGCTTTGGTTTACCAAACTGTAAAAAAGAAGCCATGGTCATAAAGAGTTTAGACCTTTCATGTTTCTTTTATATGAGTAACAATGTGATTAAAAATATTTTAAATCAACCTTGAGAGTCCCTTCAATCTGAAAAGCCTTTGTGTTTTACTCAAACCGAGAAATACTGCAGTTCTGGAATCGTGGTGACCTTTTAAGCCCAACTCTAGGCTCATGCCTTTATCCCTATTTGATATCATTTTATGAGACTCCAGCCCTCGGAGATCTTTTTTTTATCTCATTTTTTTCCATCCAATAGATTGCCTCCCTTTCACAGACATACATTCAGCAGATTTGTAAAGCAAGCTGTCAGTAAATGCTCTTTGTGGCAAGCAACAACATCAACTCTGGTTGATTTCAGTTGAAAAGTAAATTTCTTTAAAAGGTTTTGGCTAGTTTCTCAGTTCACTGGGAAGCCTTACAATCTTCTTTGGGCCGAAACAGTGAAAGAAGCTATCACAAGTCACTGCATAGATCCTAAATACCGAGGGCATTTGCAGACCTGAGCCTGCACACTGTTGCTTACTGAGTTCTGGTCTTGGATTGGGCATGCAGTGAGTGCTTCCAGTGTGACTGGAGATGCTAGGAATTCTGAGTGCTGCCCCTGCTGGTCTCTTGATACTGAAAGATTTTCCTTGGTTACTGGGGTTCTTACCTTTTGAGTCAGGAAGGGTGATTGACTGAGCCTAGGTCACTGACCTTCTCTATAGCTGCAAGGAAGACTGGGGATGCAGGATTCTGGTATTTCTGCATCAATTATAGGTGATCTCTGACTTCCATCAGGTTTTTTTTTTTTGTGGGCATAATTGCCTCTGGTGGTTGTGGGCGCTACCCGCTGCCGCTGGATTTGAACTGCCAAGCTCGTGGGCTGCAGTTCCGCACTCAACCCCTTACACCACCGGGGCTCAGCCCCGTCAGGTTTTTATATAAATGATTCATTAAACATAAGAAGGAAGTTCAGATGACACCAGAGGAGACAACTTTGTAGTCTATATGCTACACTATATGCCTTGTATACCTTTTTTCTAGAAATTATTTTATTGGAGACTCTTAGAGCTCTTATCACAATCCATACATCCATTGTGCCGAGCATATTTGTACATATGTTTCCATCATCATTTTCAAAGCATTTTCTTTCTATTTGCTTCCTTGGTACCAGCTCTTCATTCCACGCCAACTCCCCTCCCTCCTGAACTCTTCATAATTTATAAATTATTTCTATTTTCATACTTTACCCTGACCACTGTCTCCCTTCACCCACTTTTCTGTTGTTCACGCCCCTAGAGAGGTGGTGGTGTAAATGTCAATCATTGCGATTGATCCCCCTCTCTGTTCCCACTTTCCCTCTACCATCCTAGTTTCATTACTCTCATTATTTGTCCTGAGGAGTTTATATGTCCTGAATTTTCTGTTCCACAAGCTCTTATCTGTACCAGTGTACATACTTTGATCTAGCTAGATTTGTTAGGTAGAATTGGGGTCATGATATTAGGGTGGGGGGAAGCATTAAAGAACTAGAGCAGTGGTTTTCAGCCTGTGGGTCATGAGCCCTTTGGGGGGTTGAATAACCCTTTCACAGGGTTCACCTGATTCATAACAGTAGCAAAATTACAGTTATGAGCAGTTATACTGCTCCCTAATTGGCTTACCCCTTCCTTATGACCCTTCTGTGAGGGGTTGTCCAATTGTCTACAGATGGGCTGTGCCCTCTGCCTCATTCACATCAAGATGTTGTTCTGGGTATTTGATTCTTGATAGCTGATACACAGGCTGGTGTGCTTCTTCCATATGGACTTTGTTGCTTCTCAGCCAGATGGTTGCTTGCTTATCTTCAAGCTTTTAAGACTGCAGATGCTATATCTTTTGATACCTGGGCACCATCAGATTTCTTCACCACATTTGCTTATGCACCCATTTTGTCTTCAGCGATGATGTTAGGAAAGTGAGCATCACAGAATGCCAGATTATTATAACAAAGTGTTCTTGAATTGAGGGAGGATTTGAGTAGAGGCCCAATGTCCATCTGCTACCTTAGTACTAAGACTATAAATATAAGCACATAGATCTTTTTCTTCTTCATCATATATAAATATATTCACATATGTACATGCCCATATTTAGATATCTTTTAATATCCTGACCACTGTCAGGATATCCTTTAGATATTCTTTTAAATATCCTTGCATATCTTTTTCCAGGTAATTTTTAACCATGTAAAATAGAACCAAGATGAAAGGTGGAGTTGGCAAGACACATTTCCCTACCACTCTGCTCATATTGGTGACTAGCAGAACAATTACAATGGGAGGAACCCTGCAGAACCTGACATCAGTCCTTATTCTCTACCACATCCTAAAATCACATCCCCCCAAATCCTCATTCATGGAAGGAGGATTCATTCAAAGAAAGTCCTAGGGGGAGAAATCATACTAATCCTTGTTTCCTTTCAGTTCTTTCATCTGGCTAGATGCAATTCCAGAATCATGAAAGCCAAGCAATTTTTATTACTGTAATAAGATCTGCCTTTATACCTGGCTCCCCAAGGAGTTGAAAAATATGCAGAGTTTCTACAATTCACACTCCACAGCTCTTGGGCACAATATCTTTGTTAAGACTGTTTGATCATTGCTTTTGATCTTCCAGTTTGCTAGGCAAGAGCTATCTGAATTCTTGAGGGCTCTTCTGATGCAAACCTTGTGGAAGCCCTTTAGAACCCTGCACTGATTTCCTTGCCAGTCTCTTGTTGACACCAGCTCATTTAATCCTGCCTTGTTCTAAAGGGTACCTGGGAGACTTCCAATGCCAATTCTCATGCGTCCAGGATGTTTGTCAACACATTTATCTTTTAGCAGCTCTAGAGAGGCTGCAGACAGTTTGGGAAGATAATATCAGCAGTTTCTAGGGCAGGAACTGATAACCTAGAACAATATTCTCATTTGGAGCACAGCAAGAGAAAGAGACAAGCTCAAGGAAAGCCATTTCTCTTGTTTCTGTGGAGGGAACACTAAAGCAGTTAACATAAAGGGAGACCCAATACAAGTTAATAAAATAGAGTAGGTTAACTTTTCAGGAACTTCAGTCATAGACCCAAACAATGATAGTCCCTCACTAACGTGGAATGAGGAGACAACACTTATTTACAAGGAATGAGTTATATAGCAAAAACTAGGGTGGGAATCTCAAGAGAGCTGGAGAGTACTATAAAATTCCTTGAAGTATAGCTTTTGTTGTTGTTGTTGCTGTTGTAAGGTGCCATCAGTTACTCAACAATGGTTGTAGCATTCCATCGACAGGGGTCTGCCCGAGGTTCTGTCTGGATTCGTAAGAGGATTTGGAACAAGAGCTATCATTGCTGATGTCAGATGGATCTTGACTGAAAGCAGCGAATATGAGAAAACTGTTTACTTGCGTTTCATTGACTGTGCAAAGACACTCGAGTGTGTAGATCATTGGAAACTATGGATAAACTTGAGAAGAGTGGGAAGCCCAGAACTCTTCATTGTGCTGATGTATACCTTGTACACTAATCAAGAGGCAGTGTGCAAAGAGAACAAGAAATACTGCATGGTTTAACACCAAGAAAGGTGTGTGACAGTGTTATAGCTTCTCCCCATACTTATTCAAATTGTCTACTGAGCGAATCATCACAGGAGCTGGATTATATAAAGAAGGTGACATCCGCATATGAGAAAGGCTTACTAACAACCTGTGATAAGCAGATGACACAACCTTGCTTGTTTAAAGTGATGAGGACAAGAAGCACTTGCCGATGAAGATCAGGTATTGCAAGTTTCAGTTTGGATTACATCTCAATGTAATGACCAACCGACATCCTCATAAGTGGGCCAATACACAATATCATCATAAATGGATAAAAGATTGAAGTTGTCAAGGATTTTGTCTGACTTGTTAAACTCCTGCAGGATCTGCTTACCCAGTAGGTTGTAAACAGTGGAAGTCTTCATTTGGAAGAGGTCAACTGCCAGCACCTTCATTGGATGAGGGTGTAGATGCTTAGAAAAGTCCTACCAGTCATTTCTTTCTCAAAGAGAGGACCCATTTTTTGAGTCATACCTCTGGAAGTAGGGTGAAGAGATAAACACCTCTCAGAGGTGCACTAATTCACAAACACTGAAGTATTGATATGGATCCTACTATTTATTCCTTCTCTGCACCCCTTCCTCAGTCCCTGTGCAGTCACCTAATCTAGTGTCAATTTGAGGATTAAGAGTGTAGGGGTGAAGTCTAGCCTATCAATCAGGAGATAGTCATTGAAACCTCTGTGTGGGCATGACCTTCTTCTGAGAGTTCTGGGAAAAGTAGTAATTCCTACTTGAAAGCAGAGACACTATCTCTGACAGTTTCATTCCTTGGGAGATGTTGCAGCTGACCAGACATGGCAGCATGCTGATAGATTCTGAACCCTGGAAACTGGAGGAGCGATGGGGAGACTCCTGCCAGTACTGAGATGCTTCTACTGTCACTGGATACACAAAAATCTGCACCCCCTGGCCTGTGATTATCCTGGTGTCATTGCATGTGCTTCGTGAGTCTGAAGAAGACTTATAGATTGGTGTCAGGCATATGGACTAATATCGGACTTATGACCTTGGATTGGACTGGGCTGGGATGTTTTCTCACTGTTTAATTGCTCTTGTATATAAAGCTCTTTCTTCTACACATATGAGTGTCTATGAATTTGTTTCTCTTGTCTACCCAGACTAACAGAGTACCTGAAAAGGAGTGTGCATTCAACATATACTCATTCTATAGCTAACTAAAACATCTTATAATATGACATGGGTTGTAATACATAGAGAAATGTCAATTCAGTTGTTAATATCTAAAAAAATACAATGTTATATTATCTGCCAAACATGATTTATTAATTTTTAATATCGAAATGTGTTTCAACCAGACTCTCTTGAATTTGGATGGAGGTCTTTACCAGAAAATGCTTGGTCTTTCAGGCTAAAAACAAAGGTTACTTAAAGTTTATTTGTTGCACCAATCATCAGAATCTTAAGATACTTTGATAAGAAAACCGTTTGTTCATTCCACTTTAATAGAACTGGAAGCCAAGAGAGATAGGAAATCTGAGTCTACTCTGGTTCACAACCATATAGATCAGAATATGGGGATCACTAGAATGGCTATTATTTATGGACTACATGTATATTTTAGGTTTAGGTGAAATGCATTTTAAAATGCATTTTCTCTTTAGGGAGAATCGAAATGGAAAATCAACCAATAATAGAGTCAGAATTCTTTTCTTCCACTTATTTGAATAACCTGCTCTTGGGTTTTGTGCCTTGGTGGCTTAGTGGGTTACATGTTTGGCTGCTACCTACCCACAGCCCAGTGTTTCTAAACCTCCAGCTGTTCTGTGGGAGAAGATAAGAATTTCTACTCCTGTGAGTATTTATGGTCTGAGCGACCCACAGTGATAGTTCTACTCCATCTACCAGAAGTCACTATGAGTCAGAATTGACATGATGGTGGTAAGATTTTTGTTGTTTGTTTTTAGTCTAGGTCACTGTTTTCATAACTATGGTTTTTGATGACATAGTTTGCTCTCATCATTCAAGGAATGAGAGAGCTGAAAAGCTTCTTCTACTGTGGAATCACAAGATGAGTCTGGCTAATTTGGTTCTCCCCCTCACCCCCATACTTCAACTCTAATGTGAAGCATGAATTTTGGCTGGTCATTCAACCTTTTCAGAGAATTGACAGAGTTTTGTTTAAATTAGTAGCTTTGTAATCCACCTCGGGCTGGAGTCCCTATTGTCATTTTATATGTCTGTTGGGTCTGTTAGGTTTGTTGGGCCTGGAAACATTAGCCCTGTCTTCATTTTCTAGGGTAGCTAAAAGGGAAATACCCTATAAGAACATATATATATATGTATATGTGTGTGTATATATATATGTGTGTGTGTGTGTGTGTGTCACCATTCTGGAGGCTGTCTATATTCTGGATGCTGCTGCATACAAGTAAGCAATTGACAGTGCCCAGAACCTGATGTAAACACACACTGTCTACATCACAGTGAAATCAGGGTCTTGGCCATGTCAATTCCTGCCTTGTATGCAGTCCTGGGATTTCTTGATTCTTTGGTTTGTAAACCGTCCTTCCTTGGCATCGCTCTTCTCCCATGTGTTTGGGCTTCTAATCTGCTCTTTTTGGAAATCATAAGTGATCAGACATAGAACCACCCTACTCAGCTAGGATATAATGAACACAACAAAGAAAATCTAATTTTCAAACAGGATCAAAAACGTTAAGAATTTCAACACTTTGCTTAGTATTAATAGTTTAATCTGTAACAATCCTCTTTGATTGTTCTTTTGTAGGATGAAGGTAGAAAGAGAAACTGTCTCAAAGTTTCCTAAGTTGTTAGTATGAGGATCCATCTAAAACATTGTTCAGAGTTCATGTTGTATACTAAATTCTCCATGAATATTATTTAATACTTAAATAATCTTTACTCTCTCTCTGTCATATTTTGGGGGGCATCACTGCCCTCTGGTGGTCGTGGGAGTTACCCAGTCTTGCTCCTGAGAGCTGCTACTGGATTTGAACCGCCAAGCCTGTGAGCCGCAGTCCTACACTCAACCACTACACCACCGAGGCTCAGCTACTCTCTCTCGTATCTCAGATCTTTTACTTGGGAAAAGTGATTAAAAGGCATAGATATATTAATGGCCATTCATTTGTGTTACAAATATAAAAGAAATATTTTTAAATTTTATATGAAAACAATGTTCATTGATTCCACAATAAGAGGATGAGTAGAATATTCAGGAGCAGTATATGTCATTTGGTTAGGGTTAGGACATATATATGCAATGGAATTCAATAGTTTTGTTTTTTAGGAGACCTTTTTTTGGCTCTTATTCCAACTAAGCACGATGGCAGTAACTAATAGAAAAATTTAAATGCTTTTTCTGGGTAGATTTTACTCTGGATTTTCTCAGTTTGATTGTAACCAGCTTTGTTTATCTTGCTAAGTCAACTATAATAACAAGCAGAGCACTTCAACTGCATATTTTCTATATTATAAATAAGACCAAACAATTTTAGAAAACAAATTACATTTTGACAATGATCAAGCTGAAGAGGAAAAAGGATGAAAGTGTTTTGAGGACTGAGAAACTTTTATTTTTTACTATGCTATACCTCTGTGAAGAGATGGCTTTCAATTACAGAGATTGTGCTTAATGTGGGCATAGTGAGTACTCTATTAATGTGACAGTTGTAGGACTCTCAATGTTACTTAACAGTAAGAATCTCTCTATAAGCATGAAATGATACATTATCATATTTTCGCCTTTAGTATATTTGGATTTATGACTTCAGGCACATTAATTTCCTTTTGTTATTTACTATACTTCAGAAATACATGTCTACCATATTTCCAAATTTATGACTTAAAATTTTCAACTTGGCATAACTATATTCCCAATGGAGGGATTTTCTCAGCATGGATATTAGAAGCTGCATTCCTATGGTGTGTTAAAAGGAGTTTTTTTGTTTAATTTTTTTTTTAGGATCTTGCAAGCATGTTCCCTTGAATTTATGAAATAATTAATTCCAATTCATCATGGTAACATTATGGTGGTTTTCAAAAAGATATTCTTAGGGATATGCTTGGGAGCTAGAAATGAACAGCACAAGGTGCAGTCCAATTGCTTCTAATGCTAGTGTTCTGAACTTCATTACAGGGAAAGCAAAGAGTAAAATGAGATATATTACAATACTCATCTAGTTTTAAAACCTAAATATCCATCAGTTGCTTATGAGAGGTATATTTTGTCCTGGCTCTGAGACCTGAGCAAAATTTTTTTTCACTGAGGCTTCTAAGAAGTAACCTATGTGATATAATAATAATAATAATATTGTTAAAAATTTCTAGCATGAATGAAACACTGAATTTCAAATGAGTATAGATATGCAAGCTGAGGATAAAATGTAAACATAAAATTCAATAAGAGTAATTCTATGAAAAGTTAAAGCAAAGACATGTATCACTTATACTCAAGTATAAGCTGACCCGAATATCAGCTGAGGGACCTAACTTTACCACAAAAACTTCATTTAAAATGAGCTGAAAAACTCGGCTTGTGCATGAGTTTATATGGTAATCTAGGTCCCATGGACTGTGTGAGAGGCTGCTTTCCTTGCATTAGGGATACAATATACATTCAGATACTCTCATAGGTAAGGAAAGTGAGACCTAGAAAGGAGACATGGAGACGCTCCCGTCCATAATATGTGGTTGGTAGGGCCAGAATAACCAGGGTTTTTATTCAGCCTGAAATAGAGGAATTCTGTTTCTGGTCATCCTTAACTGCTAGAGATTTGATATCTAATGGAGGACTGCTTCCCAGGAGAAGTTTTTAGAATGATCAGCATGTTCTATACACTGTGCTGTGAGGACGGGAGCCACTGGTCACATGAAGTGACTAAACACTTGAAAGGAGGCTGTTGTGACTGAGGAACTGAGCTTTAAATTTTGGTTACAGTTAATTAGTTTACGTATTCACTTGTGATTAATGGCTACTTATCACATGGAAAAGTTCAGCAGGTGCAAAGAGTGGACCCTAAATTGAACTTTGCCTGGGGAAAGCTGTCTTACTTCGTTGTCCAGGTCTACAAAGATGTGTGATTCTAAATATTTTTATTTACCTGGCGGTCTTGTAAATGTAGTAAGCTGGCCTCGACCTGTACAAGTACCCACAGTAGTCACAGGGTGGATGGGAACAATTATAGGGTCAATTAAAGCAGTCCTAGGCCTTGACGCCTTCAAGAATGACTGCTATCTATTCCTTTCTTCTTGACTATCCCCAGGGAAAGGTGCCACGAGAATCACTCTGATATGAGGTGCTGGACACAAGCCACCTGTGGATCTACAAGGCAGCAAAGAAGACAATTAAGGCTCAGAAGACTCCAAACTTTGCAACTCTCTTCCCTGATCTTTTTCTGAAAGGGCCAACAAATTCATGAGTAATGTGTCCAAATGAGTAAGAATGCATTAACTCATTAGTTTCACTGTGTAAGCTACAACTTGTAATTTTAAAATTAGAAAATCAAAGTAAGGGCGCGTAAGATAGCAAAAGGTTTCACAACATAGGCTCAGGTAAGGAAAGTTTAAGTAAAACACATCGTCTTATTCAGTGGCAAGATATCATTAATGGGCAATCATGTTATCAGTTGCTTCAGTGTCTACTAGTAACTTCTGAAGTTTTGATCCTCTGAAATAAAACTCTTGGGTGACACAGAATGCTTTGCAATAGTGGCAGATATTGTATTTATCATTTGAAAAATATATTCCTCATGATCTAAAAGGGATCAAACTAGAACATTTTTTTTTACTGTTCTGTGCACTTTTATTAAGCCATTTAATTTCCATAACAACCTATGGGGCAAATGTTAACAGTGTGTATGTATTTTTTATAAATCATTTTATTGGGGTCTCATACAACTCCTATCATGATAAATATATATGTCAATTGTTTGCAGACCACATTTGCACATTTGTTGCCATCTTCATTCTCAAAACATCCTTCTTCTACCTAGGCCTCCGCTACCAGCTCCCCATACTTCCCCTCTTGCCCTCCTCCCCCTCCCCTATGAACCCTTAACAATTTAACAATTGTCATTATTTTGACTAGAACATTTTCCAAGTATTTTAAAGTATGTTTTCTTCCACAGAGAAAAAGCATTTCTCCAAAATGAGCTGTTGTGAGACAGTGAATGCAAAACTCTTTTTAACCTAACTATCACACCAACTTATATCAGGGTTCTACTCTGACAACTCCATCATCAATCAGTTCTGCTATACGTTGAATATCTCTTTAAAAAGTGAGGAGCTAGGCTGAGCCCTGGTGGTGTAGTGGTTGTGTGCAGGAGTCTGGCCCACACAGCTGATAGTTCAAATCCAGCAGCAGCTCTCCAGAAGCAAGACTGGGTTTCCTACTCCCACCAGGGTAGTGTTCCCACCAAATAAATAAATAATGAGGAGCTGATACCAAGGGCTTAAGTAGAAAGCAAATGTTTTGAGAATAATGAGGGCAACAAATGTGCAAACGTGCTTGATATACTATGGATGGATGTATCGATTGTGACAAGAGCTGTAAGAGGCCGCAGTAAAATGATTTTTTGTTTGGCATCACTGCTCTCCGGTGGTGGGAGTAGGAGGCCCAGCCTCACTGCTGGAATTGAACCTCTGTCCCAGTGGGCCACAGTCCCACACACAACCACTACGCCACCGGGGCTCAGCCCCTAAAATGATTTTTTTTAAAATTCAGGATTACTGCCTTTCAAAAGTCTTTATAAAGCTAATCTTAATTTGTCTTTGGGATTTGGAAATTTAACATAAAAACATTTGTGACTGAACATCTGAGAATGATAGAATCAGCAACATTGAATTACATATTGCAAGTGGTAAAATGCACTAACAAAAGAAAAAAGCTACAAAAACAAACTTTAATCCCTAAACCTTATCATCATAAATGCAGACTGACATAACTTGAATCATCCATGTATTGCGGACAACCATATATAATAATAGTAATTGTTATATATAAAAACATAGTAATTATTAATATGAATAAGCCTAAAAACAAATGAAACAAATCACTGTTGAGTTGATGCTCACTAATATTTAGGCCTATCATGACTTTATAGGACACAGTAGAATTGTCCTGTAGGGTTTTCCAACAGTGTCAATCGTTATGGAATTATATAGTCACATGTTTCTCAGTGGAAGGGCTAGTGGGCTTGAACCACCACCATTTTGATTAGCAACCAAAGAACTTAATCTTTCCATGTGAGGGCTCCTATTTCACAAATATAGTGAACTGGAATACCTAACTGCCACAAACAATGAACATGCTTGGCTGCTAACCCAAAGCTAGGGGCTCATCCAGAACCACCTAGGAAGAGCCTGGTAGCCTACTTCCACAGTTCTGTTCTTTAACAGGTTGAGTTTCTAGAAGCCAAATGTG
Source organism: Nesogale talazaci (assembly GCA_004026705.1). Classification (NCBI taxonomy): domain Eukaryota; kingdom Metazoa; phylum Chordata; class Mammalia; order Afrosoricida; family Tenrecidae; genus Nesogale; species Nesogale talazaci. The sequence continues at coordinate 42,168 of PVJH01005394.1, read as the reverse complement.
ACTTCAAGAAAACTGGTTTATAATGGCCATATGACAGAATAAATTCTTTATTTCTGTTACATCGTTATTTAATTCAAAACAACTTAGTGAGTTGACTACATTTTATATCTGAAGAAAAAAAGAATGCTTAAGTGATGTGTTCAATAAGTGGAGGAATAAGATTACACTCAGATTTTAAAATGCATCATGATTCAGGTAAAAATTTATAAAATGACATTGATTTTCCATTCTCCAAATGATATTGATTTTCCAACAACCAATACTACCCATGATGCTTCTTCCCTGCTCCTCTCTCCCTCATGAACCCTTGATAATTTATAATTATTATTTTGTCATATCGTACACTGTCCAATGTCTCCCCATAGACCAGGAGGAGGCTATAGGTAGAACCTTATAATTGTTTCCCCCTTTCTACCACACTTTCCCTCTACTCTCCCGGTATTGCCATTCTCACCACTGGTCCTGAAGGGATCATCTACTTTGGATTTCCTATGCTTCTGGTTCCTACGCGTGCCAGTGTACATACTTTGGTCTAGCCAGATTTGTAAGGTAGCAGTGGGATCATGATAGTTGGGGGGAGGAAGCATAATTAATTAGAGGAAAGTGGTATGTTTCATCATTGCTACACTGCACCCTGACTGGCTCATCTCCCTGTAAAGGGGATATCCCATTGGCTTTGAGTTCCAATTTGTATTTCCCCTCATTTACAATGATATAATTTTTAGTTCTTTGATGCCTAGTACCTGATCCCTTTGACACCTTGTGGTCACATAGGCTGGTGTGCTTCTTCCATGTGGGCTTTGTTGCTTCTGAGCTAGATGGTTGTTTGTTTACCTTCAAGCCTTTAAGACCCCAGACACATTATCTTTTGACAGCTGGCACCATCAGTTTTCTTAACCAAATTTACTTTTGCACACATTTGTCTTCAGAGATCCTATCAGGAAAGTAGGCACATAATGATATGATTTTCAGTTCTTTGATGCCTTGTACCTGATCCCTTTGACACCTCGTGGTCACCAGACTAGTTTTCTTCAGTCTGCTTTGCTGTCAGTTGGGAAGGAATAATAGTTTCACCTTAGATTACCCACTCTCAAGGTCTTCAGATCACATTCACTATTTGTGGCAGTCATGTGCTTATGTTAATTTTATGATTGAAATGTAGGGGTGGAGTCTAGCCTATTAATCTGGAGATAGCCATTGAGTAGCCAATGAGGCCTCTATGTGGGCATGGCTTTCTCCTGAGATTTCTTGGAAATCTCGCGATATTTCCCTTGTGAAGATGGGAAGCTATCTCCCCCAGTTGTTGGGCGTTAGTCTCAGAGATGATTTATCATGGACAAGACAAGATGGTAGCGTCCGAGAAGCTGGAGGAGCTGGTAGAGAGACCACATGGAGACCTCTTCCAGGGATGAGTTGCTTCTGCTATTGATGGACCCTGAGCCCTGGAAGCAAGAAGCCATGTGGAGAACCCTGCCAGTGCCGGGATTTTGCACTCACTGACCTGTGACTTCATGAGTTAGAAGGAGACTTTATAGACTGATATCAGGCATATGGGTTAATATCGGACTTATGACTTTCAACTGGACTGGGCTCAATGTCCGGTTCCTCTTGTATATAAACCTTTTCCTTATATCTATATGCGTGTCTATGAAATTTGTTCCTCTAGTCTACCCAGACTAGCACACTATTCACCAAAATGGGATGTAGAACATTGTGTTAGTGGGCTATATAATATTGACATTAGTGTCCCTTGAGACTATAGTCTGAGCACTCAGGTTTAGTAATTCATTGTGTTAAGGTATTTGGTTATGTTTAAGGGGTCTTCATGACTGATCACAATATGCTCCACCATATTCATAGATATAGTTGCAGTATATACAGATATATAGAAATATCTTTTTTCAAATATATATATGTATTCATAAGCTCATCCACCTTCTGACCCCTGTTTAGTTTGAGTATCTAGCTATGTATCCATTCATTCATTCATTCATTCATTCATATTGTTACTGTGGTATTTCAGGATTGCGTGTGGACTAGTATGTGGGTGAGTTAAAAAATATTGCAACCAGGGTTCCAGTCCACACATTCATGGGCTATGCTAAATAAATTAAAAAAAACCTGTGATGAGTAGATGGGTAAAGACAAGTTATACACTACCTTAATCTTAATAGAGTCCACCAAGCATGCACATGCACGTGCGCACACGCATGCACACACACACACACACACACAAATGGGTTCCATGGGGATCTGCTGAGTCAGCTAGCATCTCAAAACATTATGACAACTGCTTTGTTTGTGGGATTTTTTGTTTTCCCTGAGATCTATGCGCTTATTACTCAGAAGTTTTAGGAAAATTGAATCCTACATTGATGAGAAAAACCTGGGAAGTTGCAGTGAGGAATTTTTTTCACAATGCCTTCTTCTGGAGGTCAGCAAGGGTTGCCCAGTGAAGATTTCATTGGGAAACCTAATCCAGTCCATCCTAAAACCCTAATCTCTTCCCTTCAGACTTCTTTCTGATGCTCAAGCCAACAGAGGACACAATTTTAAAAGGACACAATTTGATTCTTTCCAAAAAGGCCATTTTGATTGTTTTAAATGTAAAAGCACAGCATTCTTTGAAGATGGTGGTGGAGAGTGTAGTTAATAATGGGAGCACTGCATTTGGAAGTGTAAAACCATAGATAGAGGCTATGTGCAGAAACACCAGCTTCACAATTTCATGTTCTTGTTTCATATAGGGTTCTGTGATTTTTAGCAATATTTTTGACTTATATTTGGATATACCTTTGTTTCCTGTAGCTCTTGTACTCCTCCCAGTGTCTCTCTGTACTTTGGTAATTCCATGCTGGCCTCCTCCTTACTGTCTATTTTCTTAAGTGATTCCCTTGAGTAAGTGGTGCACCTTTCCTCTCTTCCCACCTCTGGTAACCATAAAGGAATATTTCTGTCTGGGTTTAGACTTTTTCTAGACTTTACATTGATGGTCTTATGTAATCTGTCCTTTTGTGATGGGCTAATTTCATGCTGCATATTGTATTTTAAGTTTATTCATATTATGAGGAGGTTTGATGACTCAATGTCATTACTTAAAGTTGCATGATATTTCATTGTGAGTATGTACCATCGTTTGTTTATCCATTCATCTGTTGATGGGCACTTAGATGCTCGCTATTGTTGTTGTGAACAATGTGGTGATGAATATGGGTGTGCATCTGTCTGTTCATATCATGGCTCTTCATATTATTTCTCTAGGATATATGCCTAGTAGAAGGATGGTTGATTTTATCTTATTCCTATGTGAAACTTTTTAAGGAAGGGTCATTCCATTTTCCAGTGGTTGTGAGATGTTATCAATTATTATGGCCCTTGTAGCCACAATTTCTTGTGTGATGCACTATAACTCTGACCTCTATGCCTGTGGAGAGAATTCCATTATGGAGGGCATTCTCTACTATACTAATGAATAGGATTAGGGTGAGATCGTGGCCTGACTTTAGTAGAGGTTAGCCATGGTGGTTACACTTTGGGCTGCGATTCTGAAGATCACCAGTTTGAAACCATCAGCTTCTCCTCAGGTACAAGATAGGACTTTCTGCTTCCTTAAACCGCTACATCTCAGAAGCCCCTAAGGGCAATTCATCCCTTCCCCGTTGAGTCACTATGGCCTGCCATGCCCGTGAGGTTTGGTTTTGTTTTTTAGTAGAGAGTGTGAGTCAAGTCACACTCCTTGGGAAGGTCATTAAGACGGCGTTACTAAAAGGTGTGACTTAAGACTTCACTGTGTATTTTCCTATGGCCTGCCGAAATACAAATGATACCTTTATCCAAGCCTCTCCCAGGTGCATTATGGGGCCTAGAGGGAAATCCTAGGCATTTAGGAGAGCATGGCTAAGGTCTCTGTGTGTAGTGGCACCTTCTCCTCCTCTAGCCCCAGACTGTGGGATAGGAGACAGAGTGTCAGGTGGGCTGGCTTCCTGGCCCACAGAAGCAGAAGCCCAGGGATGCTGTAGCTGAGAGACAGATCTGATGGGAGACTCTGCTGCTGGCTGAAGAGGTGTCATTGTGGACCAAGAACTGTATGTTTATTGTTTGCTGGTCCTGACTTATGATACCCCATTAACTTCTCCAATAAACCTCCTTAACTCTGAGTATTGCCCATGAGTTCAATGTGATCATTGCAATGAATATCAAACCCAGCATAGATGTCATGTGCTGTGGGAGAAACAGATGGTGTCAGAAGGGAAAGAAGGATGGACTCTGGAGGTATGTCTGATACTGCCTTGTGGCAATAGGGAAACCAGAAGGGGCCGGATATGTTCATCTTCATGCTATTTACCACAGGTAACAGCATTTTACCTTCCCTTCAGCAGTCTAGGAGCGTGCCACTCTCTCCATATCATCACCTGCATTTGTTTTTCCTGGTTTTTTTGGTGAGCTTTTTAACCGTTATTAATGCTAAGGTGAGATTACAAATTATTGTTATTTGAGTAGCATCTTTCAGATAAATAATACTTACAAGCATTTCTCATGTATTAGTTGACTACCTGAGTGTCTTCTTTAGTGAAGCATAAATTCATCTGCTCAACTTTCATATTATTTGTTGTGTGGTTGATGTGTTGAATTTTCCAATCAATTTAACCTATTTGTCCCTTGTAAATTATTTATTGTCAAACTTCTTTCCTTCTAATCTATATCTTTTCTTATCTTTGTTTGTTTTAGATGCACCACACTGTTTAATTTTTAAGCATTTAAATATTTTTTCTGCTTTTTATGGGGGGTTGATATGTTGGATAGCATGTTTCTGCTATTTATTTAATGCTCTAAGGTAGCTTTTATGTTTTCTTTGATATCTTGTTAGTGTTATGCTTACATTTAAGTATTTGATCCATTTAAAGTTACTTTTTGTGTATAGTGAGAGATCTATATCTTCTTTTATTTGTCTGCAAATTTACATGCTGTTTGGCCAGCATCATTTGTTAAGGAGACTATCTCTTCCCTGTTTAAATAGGTTTAAGCTTTGACACAAATTAGTTCTCCATAAGTGGATGGATTTACTGTTAGGTTCTTAGTTCTGTTCCATTAGTCTATTGATCTGTCATTGCACTCAAACCAGTTGCTATGAGCATCAGGTCTGTGTACTAGGTTTTGAGATTTGAGAATATGAGGTCTCCTCCTATAGTCTTCTTTAATAATTTTTTTTCTTATCTGGAGGCCTTATTCTGGTTCATATAAAATTGAGGAGGTAGGGTTGCATTATATCTTTAAGTCACTTTGGGTCGTATTAGTATTAAACCAGTACTAATATTAATATTATACAAAGGTTAATATTAAGTCTTCATAGCTATTTTGGTGGCTATCAAGTTGGCTTCAAAACTTAGTGACCACGTATGTAACAGAAGCCCTGCCTAATACCCACTTCTATCTTTTCTTCTTTCCTGTCTTTTTAAAGAGGTTTTGCTTTCTTCATACAGGATATTCGTGATGTCATTCCACCCCTTGTCTTGTCTTTGGTCATTAGTGTTCAGTGTGCCAAATCTGCTCTTAAGAAGTCACTACATTTCTGTATTATCTACTCAATAACTCAAGCTTGTAATTTGGTTTACCTGGACTTGCTTTAATTTTTATTCATCTTCAACTTGAACTTGGATACGATCAATTCCAGAGTTGAACTCTGACCTTATTCTGGCTGGCGATAATGAATTTCTCTAGTGCCTATTTTCACAGAGGTAGTTGATTTTACCCCTCTGTATATAATCTGGAGATGTCCACATGTATAATTATGATTTCTACTATCGAAAAGCATTTTCCATGAATAATCCACTAGTCTGCAAAATTCTATCTTGTGTTCTCTTGCATTATTTCTATCAAGGTCATCCTAACTGCTGATCCTTCTTTCTTTCAATTTTTGCATTCCAGCACCAGCAATTATCTGTGCCCCTTGAGTGCATACTTAGAAAATTTTAGATGTCAGAAGTGGGTAGACATTTTCAATTTCTTCATCTTTGACTTTTGTGGTTGGTACATAAATTTGAATATTAGATGCATTAACTGTATATCACGTTATCACTGAAAACCTTGTACTTCAGAAAAGACCCTGAAATGTACCTTGTTCATGATTAATGTAATGTCAATTTTCTCTCTGCTGACATTTCACACCTAGTTGACCCTATGAGTGCCTCATTCAAAATAGATAACACTAGTCAATTTCATCTCACTAATTCCTAAGATATCAGTCTTTAGGCATTGCATTTCCCCTTTATGATTTCCAATTTTCCTAGATTCATATTTTGTACTTTGCCCACTTCAATTATTAATGGATATTTGCAGCTGTTTCTTCAAATTTTCGGTCATGACCCATCAGCATATAAAGACCTTGGAAGCTTTCCTTAAGTTGAACACCTGTTAGGAGGCAGCACTTCCATTTGTATTTTGAGTACCTGCAATGCAAGGATCTCACCTTCTGACATGATATCGGGAAATGTTCTATTGCTCCCTGTAAAGCTATCAGTGGCTAATTTTACAGAAACGTGAATATTATATTGACAATGAATTGCCACAAGTGCAAGTTGCATCGATAAGAGGACATGGAATATAAGGTATCATTCCTGATGTCAGACTGATAATAGCTAAAAGGAGAGAATAGCAGACTGAGACTTACCCATGTTTGACTAAACAAGCGCATTCAATGGTGTGGATCATAGCAAAATAAGGATAATAGTATACAGAATGGAAATTCCAGACCATTTAATTGTGCTCCTATAGAAGCTGCACATGGACAAAGAGACAATCATTCAAGACAAGGTGACAATCATTCCAGCAGAATAAGAGGACAATGTGTTGTTTAGAATATAGATTTGGATAATATTGTTACCCAATTAAGATCTCATTCACGAGAAGGTAGTTAGATACTGTTTACTGAGTGATTTGAAATCTATTGGGTTAGTGCTTATAACGTAAGCACATAGACATTGGACCTGAGCAGATCTAGATCTGAATAGTGGTATACATAAACGAACCAAACTCATTTCATAGAGCAAATTCTGACTCATAGCGACCCCGTGTGGATTTCTGAGGCTAAGACTGTTTACAGCTTGCTGTTGGTGGTTTCAAACTGCCAACCATGTGGATTGCAGTCCTACTCGTAACCACCACACTAGTGGTTCTCAACCTTCCAATTGCCCACTAATAAAATTCCTCATGCTGTGGTGAACCCTCCACCCATAAAATTATTTTCATTGCTACTTCATAACTGCAATTTTACTAATGTTATGAACCAGGTGACCCCTGTGAAAGGGTTGTTTGACCCCCATAGGGGTCATGACCTACAGGATAAGAACTGCTGCATATACCATCAGGGCTCCTTATATATTCAGTGGGGGGTGTTATATTTATCTCATAGATGAGAGTGTGGTAATTTAATTAGATTGGTGAAAAGCTATGGCTCATAGTGAGTAATTTAATAAAGGTATCACATACCTTTCAGAGAGAAACTTAAGCTAAGATAGCCATAGGTGAACAGAGATAGCATACAGGCAACAATGTGGCCTCTCCTTAATATGTACACCCCCTAGCAGATTATTTCAAATGATTACACATAATTAAGGTGGAAAAGAAGGAGAAAGAATACTCAATCATTAGCAAATATTGCCTTGGTGTTAAAAATGAGATTGTGTGATAGAGTTCCTCAAGATGAATGACTTCACTGCAAAAACCTTTTCCAACAACACAAATAGCCCCTCTACTGGTGGACCTTACTAGATGGAATAAAATCAATTACATCTTTCAGAAGAGATGATGCAACATCATCAGACAACATCATCAGCCGCAACATCATCAGCCAAAACAGGGCTGAGGATCAGATATGGAGCAGACCCATAATGACTGATATAACATTTCAGGTTGAAGCTGAAGAAAAAATAAGTTCCCAGGAGCCAAAGTATGACCTGGAGTATATCATAAAGGAATTTAGAGAAATGTCAAGACCATATTAAACACACTGAGCACTAATGACCAAAGACTACATGAGTGGTGGCATGGCATCAAAAACCTAAGACTTGAAGAAAGCAGTATTCATCATAAGGTCATTAAAAGGCAGAAGAGAAAGGGAGAAAAGATCAAAGCGGAGAGTAGCAAACTTGGAAACTTGCAGAAATGATGAAAAGAGCTGAACAGAAAAATTCACAGGACAGCTCAAGTATTATAATGGAACATGCATCAATTTGGAATTAGAAACACACTCAGCATTTCTTAAGCTGAAAAAATGAATAAAAGATTGCAAGCCTTGATTTACAGTATTGAAGGAGTCCATTTTATGGGACATAAAAAGAAGATGAAAAGAATGCAGAGTTACTGTACCAAACGGAACTGGTCCACATTCCTCCATTTCAAGAGGTAACATGTGATCCAGAACTGACAGTATTGAAGTGAAAAGTGTCAGCTTCATTGAAAGCATCACCCACAAACAAGGCTCCAGGGATGGATGAAATACCAGTAGAGATGTTTCGTCAAGTTGCTGTGGCTCTGATCTTCCTCGGTCAATGCTCCCAGTCCTCATCACTTTCCGTATGCAATGTTGTGTGGCTTGCACAGTATGGGTATTTAATGAGTCTTCCCCCAGTCACAATACTACATTCTTCTTTATATACTTCAGGTTAGGCTCACCAGTTTGATTTTAAGAAATTTGGAAGACAGTTACTTGGCCAATTGATTAGAGAGAGCCATTTGGTGTCCATCCCCAAAAATGGTGATCCAAACGTGCAAAGCTTGACAAACAATATAATAAGTGTAATATACAAGTAAAATGTTGCTGCAGATATTTATTTATTAAATAATTTATTGGGGGGGGGGCTCCGACATCTTTTATCACAATCCATACAGTCATCCAGTGTGTCTAGCACATTTGCACATACGCTGCTATCATCACTTTCAAAGCATTCTCTTCCTAGTTGAGTCCCTGATATCAGCTCCCCATTTCTTTCCCCTCCACCTCAAACCCTTCCTCATGAAACCTTGGTAAGGGATAGTTTATTATTTTCATATCTCATATCGTCCTCCATTTCCCCTCACCCACTTTTCCATTGTTTGTCGCCCCCCCCTCCCCCGGAGAGGGGGTTACAGGTTGATTCCTGTGATTGACTTTCTCTCCCCACCCCAACCTTCCCCTAATCCTCCTGGTATGAAGATAATTTAAAAAATGATTGTTGCAGTACATTGCCAGAAAGGTATCATAGCCAATGCCCAATTTATCTTGGCTGATAGCAGACAGTATCAGAAAGATATCTACCTTTGTTTTATTGACTCTGAAAAGGCATTCAACCAAGGGGGAACCTATTATAAGGATCTACATATAGCCTATTCCCTGGGATATAAACAACAGGGAAGTGGGTGAAGGGAGACATTGGACAATGTAAGATATAAGAAAGAAATAATAACTTATAAATTATCAAGGATTCATGAGGGAGAGGGGAGCAGGGAGGAGGGGGAAATGAGAAGTTGATGTCAAGGGCTTAAATAGAAAGCAGATGTTTTGAGAATGTTGAGAGCAACAAATGTACAAATGTGCGTGGCATACAATGGGTGGATGTATGGATTTGGATGAGCTGTATGAACCCCGAATAAAATGCTTTAAAAAAAAGAAAGAAAAATCATTTAACCATGTTGTGGTAGTTCCACAATCTGTTGCCAATTTAAGACTTAAGAGTGAAGGGTGAAGTTTAGCCTGTCAATCATGCTACAGCTTGATGGCCTCATTGGGAGGTGCTAAGGAGATAAATAGCTCATTGAAGGTGGACACCGTTTCACTCCTTGTGTGAGACATTCCTGAGGAAAAGCCTACTGCAGTTATGTTGATGCAACCAGAGCTTGGGAGCCCACGGGAACAATATGGAGCTTCCTGGCAGCGCTGAGATGCTTGCAATGTCACTGAATCCACAAGACCTTCCACCCACTGGCCTGTGGTCTTCCTGCACTTGATATAGATGTATATGTTTCATTAATCTGAAGATGACTTTATAGATTGGTATCAGACATGTGGACTAATATCAGACTTATGGACGTGATCTGAACTGGACTGGGATGTTTTCTCAATATTTAACTGCTCTAGTATATCAAGCTTTTTGTTATACACATATGAGTGTCTATGAATTTGTTTCTCTAGTCTACCCAGACTAACACACATGTGGGTCATAGCAAGCCACGGATAGCATTGTGGAGAATGAGATTTCCAGAACATTTAATGTGCTCACATGAATCCTGTGCATAGACCAAGAGACAATCTTTCAAACATACCAAGGGGAAGTATGGTCAGAATTCAAACTGTATGCTGGGAAAAATAATTGAAGAAGCTGAGGTATAAGAAGAATGTGGTGCTTGCTTCAGCAGCACATATACTAAAAAGAAAGAGAACTTGCTATTGTAACAGGAAGAAGACTCATTAACGACCTTTATTATGCATAGCATCCAATTTTTCTTACTGAAAGTGATGAAGACTTGATGCATTTACTGAAGAAGACAAAAGAATATACCCTACAGTATGGATTACACCTTAACATACAGAGAAGAAAAATCTTCACTCAGAAACCAATATACAGCATTATGATAAATGGAGAAAAAACTGAAATTGTTAGGAATGTCATTTTCTTGGATCCAAAATAAAAGGTCACATAAAGTGCAATCCAGAAAGCAAACAAGAATTGCATTGTGCAAATCTGCTGTACAAAATCTCTTTCAAATGTTAATAAGCAACCAAGTGACTTTGGAGAGTAAGGCTCTTCTAATCTAAACATTTACAGTTTCAGTCATCTCTTATATGTTTGAAAGTTTGACAGCAAATAAGGAGAACTGAAATAATTTATATCTTTGAATTAGTAGGCAGGCAAATGATATTAAGTATGCCATCCACTGCCAGAAGAAACAATAAGTATGTGTTGGAAGTATAGCCGGACTTCTTAGATGATGGGGTAATGAATGAGACTTTGTCTCATGTACTTTGGATATCTTATGGGGATGGCCAGTTCCTAGAAGAGACATTGTGCTCTGTGAAGTAGAAAATCAGCAATGAAGACTATCTTCAATGAGACGGTTTGACAAAGTGTCTTTAACAATGAAATCAAAATAAGCTGCAATTGGGAGGACAGTGCCATACTGGGCAGTGTTGCAGGCTGCTGTAAACAGTGTGGTTATGAAACATAGCTGTCTGGAGAGTACAGAACCACAAATCACTAAGTAGACTGAGGCTCTGGACCCAAAGCCAGAGGCTTATGGATGGCATGGGACACGCCTAGGGAACCATATGAAGAGCGTGCCACCGAGTGGTCTTTATTACAAGGAGTAGTGTCCATTTCCAAAGAGGAAAACAACCCAATTCAAACTAATGCTTTCATATTTGAGAGTCTCAATGTGTCAAGGAGGATTGAGATTTTTGTCTGCTAGTGTAGAAAGAGAAGAAACAGGGAAAATTACTTAGCATGTTATAGAACAATTTCATAAGGAAAAGGAATGAATGTACAGTTTTAATTTTCATGTATGACTATAATACATAAGTTAGTCTAATGAGCTTGACCTGTATTTTAGCACTAATATTAAAGCTATCTAAAATATGGATGTCAGATACTTGTACAGGGTTTTCTTTCAGTGCTTGCAGAGATGCTGTAGTCCCCAGCTCTGCCGCTTAGCTTAGTCCATTAATGTGATTCCTAATCCATAGGTTTTCATAGGGAATAAATGACAACACTATTGATAACACTGACTCTATTAATTAACAAAAACAGCTAAATCTGTTTATAGGTTATTTGATGGTCATATGTAATTTAAAATTTTAAATAGGATGTTAATCCTATTCTTTGTTTTTCTAAACTTAGGTAATATCTATTAACCTCCGCTATGATAGGACAAAAAAACTGGTTGTCTTCAAACTTCTTTCTACTTCTTTCTTTAGTACCCTGTTGCTGTTTCGGTTTTAGGGTGTCATTGATTTGACCTTCACCCATAGCATAGCAGAACAGACTGCTGACCGGTCCTCACAGTCAGCACTGTGTGGAGACCATTGTTGCAACCATGAAGGAACTTCACATCCTTGAGGTCTTCCTCTTTTCAAGGACCCACTATTTTCCTAAGTATGGTAACTTTCTTAGAGGCTGATCTTTCTGCATAACATGTCCAAACTACATGATTTAAATCATGGTTGTTTCTAAGGAATATTTTGACTATTTCTTCCAAGACAGATTGATTTGCTCTGACAGTCTAGTCAATATTCTTTGCCAAAGTCATATTTCAGATGCAACATTTATTCCTTAGTCTTCCATAGTCAAAACTTTTTTTTTCAATCACTGAGCAAATATTTAGATCAGCTGGATGATGAAGACGAAGAAGGCATCAACATTGCTGGCAGAAAGTGATGAGGGCATGAAGCACTTGCTAATGAAGATCAATGATTGCAACTTTAGTATAGATCACAACTTAATGTCAAGAAAACCAAAATCTTCACAAATGGACCGACAGGTAACAGCAGAGTAAACAGATGATTGATTGGATTTGTCAAGAATTGTGCCTTGTGCTTCAAAGCCACTATCAATACTCAGTGAAGCAGCAGTCCAGAGATCACAGGACACATTGCATGAGGTAAATCTACTCCACAGGGCCTCTTTACAATGCTGAAAAGCAAGGGTGTTCCTCTGAGGAGGAAGGTGCACCTGCCCGCAACCACAGCATTTTCAGTGGACTCATATACATGAGAAAGTTGTACATTAAATAAGAAAGACTAAAAAATGCATGCATGTGAATTGTGGTACAAGAGAAGAATATGAAAAGTATCGTGGACTGCCAAAAGAACAAACAAATCTGCCTTGAAAGAAGCTCAGCCAAAGTGCTCCTTAGAGGCACGGGTGCCGAAACTTCACCGCATGCAGTTGTCAGGAGAGACTAATCTCTGGAGAAAGACATCATGCTTGGTACAGTAAACGGACAGAAAAAAAGAGAAAGGCCTTTCACAAGATGACTTGACACAGTGGCTACAACAAGAGAACATGAGAACAACATACATGCATACAACATGAGAACAAGAGTGAAGATGGGTCAGGACCTGGCAGTGTTTCCTTCTGTAGTTTATAAGGTCACTATGAGTCAGAACGACCCAACGGCACTGAACAATGACATTCACAGTCCAACGTTTGCATATGTTCCACTCAAGTGGTATATTTTAATAATGCACATCAATATTGTATGCAACGTCTACATTCTGTTTTCTATCTATAAATACAGTTGCTTAAAACAATTTATTGGGGGCTCATACAACTCTTAGCATCATCCATCCATCCATCCATCCATCCATCCATCCATCCATCCATCCATCCATCCTATCAAGCATATTCATACATATGTTGTCATCATTTTCAAAACATTTTCTTTCTACTTCTGCCCTTGGTATCAGCTCATCTCCCACCCCTACCTTCATGAACCCTTGATAATTTATACATTACGTTTTTTTTTTCATGTCTCACACTGACGGATGTTTCCTTTCACCCACTTTTCTGTTGTCTGCCCCTCTTTGAGGGGGTTATATGTAGATCATAGTGATAGAATCCTCCCCACCGCCCCTCCCTTCCCCTTCCCCTCCTGATATGGCTATTTTCATTATTGGTACTGAGCAGTTTATCTGTCCTGGATTCCTTGTGTTGCAAGCTTTCATCTGTACCAGTGTACATGCTCTGGTGTAGGTAGATTTGTAGGGTAGAATTGAGATCATGATAGTGGAAGGGGGCAGGTAAGAAGCATTAAAGAACTAGAGCAAAGTTGCATGTTCTGTCAGTGCTGTATCACACACTAATAGACTTGGCTCTTCCTTATGACCCGTCTATGATGGATGTCTAATTGTCTACAGATGGGTTTTGGGTCTCCACTCCACCATCTGCCTCATTCACATCAATATAATATTTTGTTCTAGGTGTTTGATGCCTGATACACAGGCTGATGTGCTTCTTCCATGTGGGTTTGGTTGCTTCTCAGCTATATGACTGCTTGTTTCTCTCAAGCCTTTAAGACCCCAGGTGCTATATCTTTTAATAGCCAGACACCATCAGCTTTTTTCACCCACTTTGCTTATGCACCCATTTTGTTTTCAGCAATCATGTAAGGAAGGTGAACATCACAAAATTCTGGGTTATTAGAAGAACGTGGTCTTGCATTGAGGGAATACTTGATTAGAGGCCCAATATCAGTCTGCTACATTAATACTTAAAATATAAATATATGCACATAGATCTCTTTCCCCATCATCATATATAAATATATGTACATATGTACATGTCTATATCATGACCTCAGTAAATGCCCTTCATGTCCTAGAGTTGCTTTTGCCTAGTTTAATATTTTTATAAGGATTTATGGCTCTTTTCTTTTACTGTATTTGGTCATTTCCCCCACTAGACTATCTCATCACTGCTAGATTTCCTGTGCTTTGACATGCTGTAGAATTTGATGTCCTTTAGCACACCGAGGTAGACTCAGTCCCTTCTAAAATTTTGTGTTGCCTTGCCCTTCTTTCATAATACTGCAGGTCTTGCCTCATTGAATGCTGGTATTGACTGTTGCAGAAGGTTGTAAATTGGTCTAGTTTCTCCTCATAATATAGTTCCACTTTCTGCCAGTGTCCCCATAAAATTAGTTCTTTGAAATCGAAGTTCAGTAAGTGGATGAAGGAGTTTTTAAGCCATGAAAAGGGTAAGGTTCTTGCCTACTACCTAAAAACTTGGAGTTTTGATTTGATCTAGAGGTACTGGATCCAGAAAAATAGCCTAGAGATCTACTTCTGAAACATCAGCCATCAAAACTCCTGGGGAGCACAGTACTATCCTGATACACATGAGGGAATCAGCACATATATGATGAGAACTGGTATAGTTACTAAAATGTGTCCTGAAGTTGATCATTCTTTATGACTTTTTTTTCCAGGCTAGTAGAAATGTGGGCTACTATGTGCCACAAATGACTTTGGGTGCAGTGGACAAAAACAGACAAGAACTGTTCCCTTTATGACGGCTATCAGGGGAGATGATCAAAAATATAATATGAAATGTAATCTATATATGGCAAGTTAGTTTCCAAAAGTTCTTGGAAAATATAATAAGATCATGGATATTTTTCCCATTATGTTTTTGAAGCCCCCTTGTAGGATGCTAGTATGTGATTAGTGTCATAGAAATTAGTAAGAGGCCGAGCTCCGGTGGCGTAGTGGTTGTGCGCGGGACTGCGGCCCACTGGGATGGAGGTTTGATTCCAGCTCCACAGAGCAAAGGCTGGGCCTCCTGCTCCCACCACCTGAGGGCAGTGATGCCCTCCCCCTCAAAAAAAAAAAAGAAATTAGTAAGAACTCGACAGGGAGGAAGTGGGGTGGGTATTTTAAATAGGCTTGTTTGGGGGCCTTCTTTTGGAAAGGTGAGCAAAATTTGAAGTGAAGGCTGCTGTATGAAAACCCTACTGAATGAATTGGGCTTTACCTTCAACTTCCAGGTTGAAGGAACAGAAATAATTCCTTGAACTTAATGCTTACAACCCCAGGGGGGAGAAGAGGGAAAGGCCTGTGAGACCAAGGCTATGGAGCTAGTGAAGTTTGTACCTCATTTCAGATCTCTTATTTGAGGATATCCAATGAATAATAGCTTGGTACTAAAATATATTTTCTGGTTTCTTGCTATTTTTGCTCTTTGATGACATGTCTTAGAGTATCAGGCATGGATTTACCTCTCTGATGGAGTGTTATTGAAAGTTCTGTCTTGCCCCAAACCTTTACTGTCCAGTAAATAATGCCTAGTCATTTGAGCTTTTGATCTCCATAGGCCAACAATCCATGCATTCTGGCATAAAAAGCTGCCTGTACATGTATGCTCCTATTTCTAAACAATATTTGAAATTCTATAACATTGGCAAAATTAATGATGCTATCAGAAATACTACCATATGCCCCATGAAAATGATAAAATTATAATGATGATAAAATAATAATGATGAACCAGGGATGAATATAAGCTATAGACACATCAGTGAAACTTGAGCTTACATTCATTTATAGCCCTTATCTAATATTCTGATGGTATGGCCCTCTCTGACCCTGACTTCATGAAGAGATAAGTGAAGATATGGTTGCTATATTACAGTACAGTGAAGAAATCAGGAGGCTCATGATTATCAGAAAGTATAGCATCTTCATCCATCTGGGATCTTAAGTGGTTGTCTTAAAATAAGCAACTATTTAAGTGAGGTGATTGTTAAATCCTCATGGTAGAAGTCCACCAGCTTGTGTAATCCAAGGAATATAAATAGTAGAATTCAAGAGCACAGAAGAATGAAGAGTATTAGAGCTTAAATTATAAGCACTCCATTTGCAGAAGGTTATGGATGACAGTGAAAGCCCAAAACTCATTTGCTTGGTCCCCACTTGGATTAAACCTCTGGTGAATTCCCTCTGACCATTCATTAGGAATGTTAATAAACTTGCTATCAGACAGAGTTCATTGGAAAGTAAACTAACACATATATACATGGTTAGGTTAAAATTCAACCCCTTTCCACTTGCTCTCCCACTTGACCCATTTTAATTGATTACAGTTTTTTAAAAATTATTTCTGTTGTTTTTTTCAACTGAGATCTTTTTATTTTGCTATTGTTAATTTTAGGCTGTTTTTCTTTATAGGAATTCCAGGATAGGCAAATCTATAGAGACAGTAATTGAAATTGTAGTTTCTTGGGATTGTGGTAGGGGAGTTTTGGAGAAAATTTGTAGTGAATAATGAGAACTAGAAGATGTTTTAAAATTAATTGTAATGGTGTTTGCACAACTCTTTAAAATATATTTAAACTGGTCAACTAGATTTTAAATGAATTGTAAGTCAATAAACTGTTAATAAATATAATGGAAAGAATACACACAATCAATGTTCCAAAAAGAATTAAAAAAAAAATATCGAACCACCCTAAGAAAGAGCAAAGAATCAAGAACGGATGTGTTGAAGGAAAAAGTTCAAAGTGCACTGAAGGCATTGGTGTAAACCAAGGCTCCAAGAATTGATGGAATTCCAATGTAAATGATTCAACAAACTGGAAGCTGTTTATGAAATACATGAAGTACTCACTCATCTATGCTAACATATTTGGAAGACCTGGCTGATTGACTGGGGAGATGCATATTTTTGTCCTTTCAAAAACAGGTGACCAAGTAGAGTGCAGAAATGATTAAATACTATCATTAATATTACATGCAAATAATACATTGCTGAAGATAATTCAAAGACATTTTCAGCAGAACCTTGGCAGGGAGCTGCCATGTGGATTCAGAAGAAGACCTTTTTTTTTTTTTGAAGATTATTTCATTGGGGGCTCTTACAAGTCTTGTTACAATCCAGACATCAATTGTATCAGACATATATTGCCGCCATTCTTTTCTAGACATTTATTTTCTATAGCACCCTTGGCATCAGCTGCTTTTTCTCCCTCCCCTCTTCCCCTCTCATGACCCCGTGATAGATTATAGATTGCTATTATTTTCATACTTCACAATGACCACTGTCTCCCATTCCTCTCTGGTTCCTGCTGTTCTTCTCCCTGGAGGAAGAGCATTCTTTGTGATCCATACCCCCTTCCTCCCTTCAGCTCTCCCCTTTTGGGAGAGCTCTCCCATTCCTGTTCCTGGGTTCCATGTGTCATAAGCTTTAACTCTTGCCTATATCTCTGTCCATGTTCTGATTCAGTTCTGTGTGTGAAAAAGCACTGGGGTCATGATAGTGGGGCATGAGGAGCCTCAAGAAACCACATGTAGATTGTGTGATCCACTGGTGCTCTACTGCATCCTGATTGACTTGTCCCTTCCCTGTTACCCCTCTGCGGGAGGGGGGTATTCCACTGTCTACAGATGGGCTTTGGGTCTCCGCCCTGACAGCTCCCATTCTCAGAAGAAGACTTGGAAAGAGATATACCATTGCTGACATCAAATGGATCTTGGCTGAAAGCTGAGGCAATCAGAAAGATGCGTCCTTGTGTTTTATTGATTATGGGCAGCATTCAACTGAGTGAATCATGACCATCTATAGGTAACCTTGTGCAGAATGAAAATCCCAGAACACTTACTTGTGTTCTGTGTTCATGGGGAAGCAGTTTATGGATCAAGGGCAGTCATTCTAACAGGTGTAGGGAAACTTTTTTCTGCCATGGACCATGTGGATGTTTATAATGCTATTCAAGGCTTATAGAACATTATCACCTTAAAAAGTAGCCTGCCATATTGCTCTCACATTTAATTAACTCGTCCTTAATCTGATGATTAGCCTTGCTTCTCTTTGGAGAGGGGCGTGATGTTAGCTGGTACTGATGACTCCACTACCAGATGTTCCCCATCGCTGCTGCTAGAAGAAGGAAATACTGCATGGTGTAATAATAGTAGGATTATGTCCCAGGGTTGTCTCCTCTCACCATGCTTATTTAACCTGAGCAAATAATCCAAGAATCTGGGTTATACAAAGAAAAATGGGATATCAGGATCAGAGGAAGTTTAACCCATCAAATGAGACATGCAGTTGACTCAACCTTGTATGCTTCACTTAGGACTGGAAGCACTCGCTGATGAAATAAAAATCTACAACCTTCACTATAGATTACAATGCAATAAAAAGAAAGCAAATATCCTCACAAGTTCAATAGGTAATATTATGATAAAATGTGAAAAGATTGAAGTCAAAATTGTCATTTTGCTTCGGTCTGTGATCAATGCTCATGGAAACAGAAGTCAAGGAAGCGAACAATGTCTTGCATTGGGCAAATCTGCAAGTCCTCTTTGAGGTATGATGAGTAAGAACGTCCTTTTGACAACTAAGATGCACCTTTACCCAAGCCATGTTGTTTTCAACTTGCTAATGTGCATGTGGATGTTAGACAATGAATAAGGAGACCAGAACAGAATTTATGTATTTTGTTTATGTTTTTCAACTCTTATTAACCTGCTTAAACTATTGAATTGTATGATATGTGAGTTATATGTTAATAAAACTGTTAAAATAAAAAGAAAGAAATATAATACTCCCTGGAAGTGGTCATGGCAAGATGTTGTCTCTAGCCTTTTGGATGTGTCATCTGGAGAGGCCCTCTCCTGGAAAATGACATAATACTTGGTAAAGCAGAGGGCCCAGGCAAACAAGGAAAACTTTCAGTAAGATGATTGACACAGGGGCTACAAAAATGGGAGGAAACATACAGTTTAGAGGTTAGTATCAAGCAGTATTGTACAATTGCTACCACAATAAGTTTCACAACATTCTTTTCCTTCTGGAACTCCCTGTTCAGGTATTTCTTTCTGTTGTGTATGGCGTTGCTGAGTCGAAAACGACTGTTGGCATCTAACCATCACCTCGACCACCCACAAAGGTGTGACTGATGTTTGTATATACTGTTTGTTATGCAGCATGTTGAGTATAGAATTGTGTTTTCATTTATTTTACAACATAAAATTTTATTATGAAATATTAAGATATAAAGCTATAGGAAAGAAGATACCCTCAGCAGCTTATGGAAAATAGCAAATGAGTGAAAACAGGGATGCTTCTTGAATTAACAGGGATGTCTCCTGGAATTAGTTCAGTAAGAAATGGCGGAGAGGGGGAAAGTCAGGGCTGAAGTCATGTGGCAGGACTTTATAAAGAATATCCTGCTGAAGTCAAATAAGTCACAGAGGGGGAAGCGTCTAAATAGCTAACACATGAAATTATAGGATATCAGGAGAAGAAACACTTCAGTTTTGTGGTAAAATCCAGGCTTGATTGCATTCATGTGGGAGGAAATGGAAATAATTTCACCTACGATCTATAATCTCAGAAATTTAGCTTCAAGGTATGTGAACAAGAGAAAAATTTTATATGAATCTTAAGAGTAACAGACAACAACAATTTACATGGGGAAAAAAGACTAAATCTTTCCGAATGCACTTGAGAACTTTTTTAATACCCTTCTAAATTTTCTTCCTTCACAGAATTAAAGATCGTTTTGAAGTAGGTCTCTATCATTCATATATATCTACACACGTATTTTTGCTACATATGCATATTTTCATTATAATATCTTAGAAGTCTATACAAATGCTATTGTATGTTGTGTATCAATGTGCAACTTCATTTGTTCATTCAGTATAAAATTATGATATATTTTCATTGAGACTTGTAGACTAGATTGATCATTCATTTGTAACATCACATGAACTGTATCCCATTAGATCAATTTTTCACAATGTATTCATTTGTTCCTTTATGTATGGATATCTAGGCAATTTTTAATTTTTTTCTATTAAAAACAGATGGCAGACACCACATTATTGCACATGTCTTCTGAGACTTATATTCAAAGTTTTTCTTGTCCACAGACTTAGAAGTTGAATTTCACAATTTCTAGATTATAGGTCATTGGTATATTCATCTTAACTATAGTCTATCATATTGCTCTCCAGAACGGCTGTGCCATTTTAAAATAAATAAATACTTGCCACTTTTAATTAGAAATCAACAAACTAATAAAAATTTAAAACTTATACTGCTGTGAGGTGGGCACTAAACAGCTGGTCTCCAGCAGTAGATGCTTAATGTTGGGTGACTATGACCCTCTCTATAAAGCTGTCCCTCTCCACACCTCCAGTGACACCTACCTCTCTGCCTGGCAGTGGTGTTTGCAGGGACTGAGGACTGAGGCTCTTCCCATTCATCACGCCAAAGGGCTGCTCTTTATTCATTATAATGAAGGAAAAGCGTCATCGATGCATTGCGAGCTGTTGGGATTCCATTTAAACCACTGGGATTAAGTCGTCCAATGCCGTTCACACCCACGCTCTGTCTTATAGGGATCAGAAGTTATTCATTTCCTAGTCCTGTCTGATGCTTCAACCCTTGGATGGCACAACTTTGCTCATAGAGGAGGCGAGACAGGTATTTTATTCTTCGAATGTCAGATGGTACTCTATTTTGTCTTTTTAAATGATCTCCCCGGTGAGGAGCTTTTAAGATCCTATTGTGAGAGCTATTGTGAGAGGGAGTCAGGTAGCAGCCAGACTGACAGTTGGGATGTCTGTGGAGAATTAACTTGTCAAAATATAATACAATCATTAGACATTCTCCCTTTCTTTCTCTTTGCTTTATACCATTCCAAATTTAGACCAACTCAAGAAACAGGAAAGGGACCTGATGGGTAGCATGAAGAAGATAGTAACTAAAGAGTTCACCTTGCCTGTTACAGGACATTTTAAAAATAACTTAATCCTTGTGGCAAATTGTATATCTCTTCCATCTGATCTCTGCCTCCACTTGCTGGATGGTGCCTCCTTGTTCAGTCCAGCAAAGGTGCTAGACACTCAACCGAATGCCCGCTTGCAAACGTTGTGTCTGAGCTCAGGTCCTTGTTCTCTAACTAAAGGGTGAGTGTTCTCAATGAAATCACTACGAAGCTTCACTGACTCTGGTTTGCAAGCTTGAAATGTTGTGCTTCACTAACCTCCCTAGAGAGAAACAAAATTTAGTTAGTTGCATGCATTCCAACAAATTAACCATCACCAATTTTATCTATTTAAGTACCCAATCCTTTACTAAGCTTGGAAATTTTAAGACCAATCCTTAAAAATAATGGACTCATACTTCCCCAGTGCTTTGACCTTAGTTATATACATCTTGGCCTGAGTCCAGACATGATGACAATATTAAAAAAAAAAGTTTACAGGTCAGTTTACCTGGGAAGGGAGCATAGATCTGCTACCCTGCACATATCTGTCGTATTTGACACTTCTGACAGAGACAAAGCTATTTCATAGCTCCCCTCCTTGCTTTCAAAGGCATTTGTAATGGCCAAGTTGCCTGGTCTTTGGTCTGTGTTTCTCCAAGCAAGTTACTCTCCAGTGCAAGACTAGCCAATAAAGGAAGAAGTCTCTCCTGTAATCCAATTTTTGCTTACTCTTCTTCCCCAAGTCCTAGGCAAAGAAACAAGCTGCAATGGTAATCAAATACCCTCCCTCATGAAGAGTCATGTATTTCCTCCAGTCTGAGCATGACTGCTCTGGTAGCGCTTCTGGGTAAGCATGACTGGTTTGGCTGGTTAAGGGGAGGTTTTTTTAAAAAGTTCGCTCAAGAAGAAAACACGAAGTGTTGGAAATGGTGTTTTGGAAGCATCCTTTTGCATCAGCAATAGCTTTATGGGATCTAGTAATATTAGGTTTTCTTATGCCCCCCATTTGCTGTTAGGTAATCATTGGACTGCAAGGTTGGTAGTTTAAACCCACTAGCCGATCCATAGAAGAAAGATGAGGCTATCTGCTTCTGTAATAGCCTTGGTGTGGCAGTCATCTGCTTATGTTAATTTTATGACTGAAATGTAGGGGTGGAGTCTAGCCTGTTAATCTAGAGATACCCATTGAGTAGCCAATGAGGCCTCTATGTGGACATGGCTTTCTCCTGAGACTTCTGGGAAATATTGCGATATTTCCCTCGTGAAGATGAGAAGCTATCTCCCCCAGTTGTTGGGAATTAGTCTCAGAGGTGATGAGTCACGGGAAAGACAAGATGGAAGCGTCTGAGAAGCTGGAGGAGCCGGCAGAGAGACCACATGGCTTTGCCCTGATGGAGCCAGACCTCTGAAGCTGGAGCAGCATGCTGTTGATGGACTCTGAACCCTGGAAGTGACGAGTCATGGGGAGACCCCTGCCAGCACCAAAATTCTGCATCCACTGACCTGTGACTTCGTGAGTCGGAAGGGGAATTTGTAGACTGATTTTGGGCATATGGGTTAATATCAGACTTATTACTTTGTACTGGACTGGGCTGGGATGCCTTCTTAGTGTCACATTCTTTTCGTATATGAACCCTTTCCTTATATCCATATGCATGTCTATGAAATTTTTTCCTCTAGTCTACCCAGACTGACACACTTAGGAACGTCAAAATGGTCTTAATGGTAGTGGGTGTCGTTTCTGTTTTGGCCTGAACACTGTCCCTTTAGTGTCACTCAGTTTTATCATAATATTATTTAAAGACAATATGTTCTATTTCAACATGCATGTGCTCCTGTAAGTGCTGAGCATGTGCTCCTGTAAGTGCTGAAGAAGGGCAACAGATATTGTCCTATGCATATAGATTATTTCTAAGAGAGACAAAACAAGTCTTGTATCACTTGGGGCAAGCTACCCTTTCTGCCCTTATCAGAGCTGGATGACCTGTTCATAAGAGAGATATGTGTGGAGCATTTTCCACTGTAGAACACCAGCTGACATTATACTGCTGCCTTTCTTAGAGCCCAATATCAAGAGGATGGGAAAGAAAGAGAGTGTTAGATCAGGAATATTAGCAGGATAGAGGCAATCCTGCTTGCACTTACTCTTGGCAAGGATGTACGAATCTTATAAAAAGCAGGGAACCTTGCTAGAGTCCTTCTCCCTGCTTTTATAGAAACTCTGAATAATGGTATGTCTGGAACTTTGTGTAACGTTTTGTGTCATTGAATCCAGTCTGCCTTGTCTTTCAACCCATTCTGAATACATGTCAAAGCTGACTTTGCAAAGATCCAACTTTCACTCCTGCAAACTGTCCTAAAACTTGTATTTATTCCTCTCATTTCTGAAACACAGTAGGAATGTCTTTGTAGGAGCTTTAGTACTGTGGATCTGGGCTGAAACAAAATGAAATAGCATCATGCTGGCTAGAGTTCAGAATTTAACTTTTTTTTTTTTTTTTTTTACAAAAAATAAGGTCTTTAGAGAGAGCACAGCTGAAATAGACAGGAATCTACATTCATATGGCCATCAAAGGACTGGGCCAGCGTGCAGCAGCGGCTTCAGAAATACCAGCCGCAGGAATATTGGCAGGATCGCAGGATAAAGAACATCTTTCTTGCAGTCACTGTGGCAGAATCTTCCTCCAGTGCATCAAGGAACAAGAGAAACTGATCTCTGACAATAATACAGCTGCATCAGTGTCAGCTTCTTGAGACAGTTCAGGACGGGTATCTTTGGTCCCTCGATGCCCTGATTTACATATTATGCAGTGGGAGAGGAGCTGTGGAAATGGCGTCAGCCCAGCTCTGAGCCTGCAGGGCTGGAACAGAACAAGCAATAGATTTCTGGGGCCTTGGAAAGAAAAAGAGTGACTATGTGGTCTCTGTAAATGAAACACTAGATGGCTTGGCAGGCGATGAGATATCAGTTAGGTGAAAGGCTCTGTGGAGATGCCACCGGTGCTGTGAGCTGACATGCCTCCTTCACCTCTTGTCTGTCCACCAAAGGACAGTTAGAGGAGCTCGTCAGGTTTCTAAGAAGGCTAATGAGGAGCCAACCACCCTGGAGCTATGTGGAGTACTGAGTGGTACTGATGTCTCTCTCAACCCTGGGGTTGCCATGCTAAGGAAAGACACGGGGGTTGCAGACTGATGATATAGGAAAATTTCAGCTCCAACACCCACATCTACAGGAAATCAGTAGGGGGTAGGGGTGGGGAGGAGAAAATATAGAACAGAAGGATAAGGCACAAGAACTCCCAAGGAGGGGCAAAAGGCCCTCTCAGCTCCCCAGTTTCCAATTACACAGAACAGTTGCCTCCTAGACAATAGGTAATAACATTTTTACTGATGTGATAAAAAGTGATTGAAGAATTCTTGGCAAGTGATTAAATCTTAAAGAAATAGGGAATTTAAATATCAATGATTTTGAAATGTAAAATTAGTTGACCTCGTAGGAAATAATTGAGTCGAGATAGGAAGATGTCTACCTATTTAAAGAATTTGCTGAAGAAGTTTTCAAAAGGTTTTTTTTTGTTGTGTTTTTGTTTTCAGTAATAACAGCTCTATCAGAAGCAATGTCACTTATGAATAGAAATAATAATATTTAGTAATCCAGTCACAAAGAGAACTCTTGAAAGCTCATAGCTGTCTCCCCTCTTTTTTTTGGTTCAAATTTAGATTTTTCTAAAAAAAAAAAAAACACAAGGAATGGATTTGTGGTTAAAAACAAAAAACAGCAAACAAAAAGACTTCCCACTTTAAAAAATTACTCTATAATTAGGAGGACTTTAAAAATTTTATACTGATGAAGGACATGGATGCAGACTATTTGAAATTCACAGACAACTCATCAATGCCATCTTGCCAAAAACTTCAACCTCTCTCCAAACAAATTTCTCTACATAGAAAGCACTGAAAGTAAGCAAACTTGTTTTGTATTTCAATGTTCTCCTTGTTCGGGTCCGCTGTTGGGGAGCTGACCCAGAGTGAGTTCAGCAGCATCATAGCAGTTCCTGTTTAACCTAGGGACTGGTGCAGGTGGGACCCTGGTTAGGTCGGTGTGAGGAGACTCTCAGTAGGATATGCTATTAGAAATGGAACCCAATAGCCAACTGCTAGGAATTCTGGGATAGAGAAGCCATCATCAAGCCTAGAGAGACTGGTGACTTTTTAATTCAATTCCAGTAATGCCTATCTGCAAGGGTCAGTGTGGACTGTTCATAGTCGTGGACAGTAGAACCACATTAAACAAATTTTCTTGTTCCAGAGAAATCCCTATGGGAGGTTAGGTATGAGTCTTGTACTCCATGCCCAAGGATAGGTAAGGAATGAGGCCCAAAGTAAGGAATGAGGCCACTAGGAACTCATGTTTCTTAAAGCGTCTACTTGAATGAGTCCCAGAATTGACACACACAGTCTAGAAAAACTGGCCTTGGGAAACAGAGCTCATTGAGTCAGGTCAAGGGCCCTTTTAAAAAAATGTGCTTATTTTTTTGATGCAGCAAGTCCAATTTTGGAAATTATTTATGTAAATTTAAATATCGATATGAATTTTTTTGCATTGCCCATTATTTGTAGTTGAATAATAAAGCACCTGAAAAAGACAGTGGTAGGAATTCTATTACGTAGTGAAATATTCCACTAGGAAGCAATGTTTAATTTCACATTAAAAAAACCATGGTGTAGGGTTAATTTTAAGATAGTATAACCAATGTGGAAAATGTTATGGTGCATCCCCAAACAATTGAGACTAGAAAGATCACATGACCCATCAATCTACTTAATATATAGTCTAATGAGATCAACAACACAGCACTAATAGATGAGGGCATCTTCATGTTCATTGCACAGCTATTTATAATAGCAAAAGGCTAGAAACAACCCATTAGTGGAAGAATGGGGAAATAAACATTGGCACATATATATACAATGATGTAACCTTGTGACACCTTGTGTCATGGACAGATTAGGAGGACATTATGCTGAGTGAAGTGAGTCAATCACAAAAGCATAAATAGTGTTTGCTATTAAAAAAAATCCAGATAATGGGTTTCATACGAAAAGAAACACATTTTTATGGCTAACAGGTATGAGAGCAGAGGATGGGGTAGGGGGTAAGGAAAAAGAAGTAACAGGCTAGAGATTAGACTGGTGCTAACTTGGTTGAAAGGTGAAAGGATATAATACCCTGTAAAAAGGAGAGGGTGACATGCAGAAGGAAGTGGAGGTGGGGTGAGAACAGGGTAGATTCTTGGGAGGCTTGATAAGTTGTTTAGTTTGTTGACTGCAAAAATGATGATCTGATGTATAATACCACCTAATCACAATAAAATGTCCAAAAATTTAGCTAAGAAAACAGAATATGATAAGATCTCTTTAGGATACATGATACAGAAATTAAAACAGTCTGTGACATATTTTTGTGTTTATCATTATGAACTTTAAAAATTCTGTACAGTGGGACTGAGCCCCGGTGGCATAAGTGGTTGAGTGCGGGACTGCGGCCCGTGGGTTTGGTGGTTCAAATCCAGCAGCAGCTCTCAGGAGCAGCACTGGGTAGCGCCCATGACCACCAGAGGCAGAGATGCCCCCCCCGCAAAAAAAAAATTCTGTACAGTGAACATATACTAATGCATTAATTATGTAGTAGAGCAAGACAGATACACCTTGAGCATCCAAGAGACTAAAGTAGAAGGAGATTGGACAATTGGCTACCCTCTTCTTTCAAAGCAATCAGTGTGGTTTCTGACTAAGCAGGTTGTCCAGGGTGACACTGATGGAGGAGCTTTCCTAGTGCCTAAGAAGACGACAGAGAAGTCCTGTTGGCACAATGGTTAAGTGCTTGATGACTAGCCATTTCTTTCTTCGTGGTTCTAAGAGGAGGCCTACAGGCCCACACAGACCTCAGAAACATTGCCTGAAACAGAGCTGATCAGTGGTGGCTATGCTGCTGCATCTGAAGAGGAGCTTGACTCTATTTACTTCATTGAGGTTGACTCTGCTTTGAAGAGGGATCTCTTCCCCACTCATATCTTGAGTGTCTTCCAATCCAGGGGTCTATTGTCTGGTTCTGCATCAGACAGTGTGCTGCAGCTATTCCTAAGATTTTCCACCGGCCATTTCTAAAGAAGTGGATGGTGATTCTTGTCCTCCTGACTGTCTGAGACAATAAGCTCCACTGAAACCGGTGCACTATGTGCGACCCTGCTCGTATTTGAAATGCTTGGTGGCATCAATCCAAGGATCACAGCACTGTGCATGCCACTACAGTCTGACTAAATAATAGACAAACGATGGGCAGTTGGTGTGGGGAACTCATAATTAGCAACAGCAGGAGTGCAAAGCAAGGAGCCAAGAAGAGGAGGGCGGAGAAAACACCTAGGCATACAAACACACAAAAGTCCACTGACCGAGCCAAGTGATAATCTTATGTCCTTAGAAACTATTACATCTTTCTCAAATTTAAGGGTAAGTCAACATGCTTGCCACTTTTCAATCTTTCAAGGAAGCTCAAAGAATCAAAAGTCCTGGGAAATCCAAATTCAGGGGCACTGGAAATGGATGCTTAGAAAATACTTTCTCTATGAAATTGAAGTCATGTATTACTGGAGAAAGACTGGATTTTCTCTTCCCATAAAGAGTCATAGTCTTAGAAGCTCACAGGAGGGGTCACTATCAGCATGGACTTGATGATCATGAATAAGTCTGTGTTTTTATAATTACAAAGGTGTATGGTGAAAAGATAGGTACCCAGATATTCAAAATATAAATGCTACACTTGTGAGGAAGCCACTTTCTGACAAACAACCTGTGACAATTTCATAACATAGGGTTCTGACACTTCATTAGGTAACATGTATGGTGCAGCTGAAGCACATCGCAGTTCTCAAGGGTTTGTGAAAAAGTAATTAGGCAAACTGCAGGCATCTGCAAATGTGATGCTTCCACTCCAGACAGGTGGATCGCAGGGCTTCCCAAGCTCTCACAGGGATTTATTTGCTCTTAGTGTCTGTGCCACCAAATTAAGATGGCCTTTTTGCTCGTGCTGCCAAATACATGGATCAAAGGATGAGTCTTCAATTTTCACGATGCCCCCATGTGTGCTGCTCACTACTGATGGGAATGTGTATGCTTCTTTGATATGACATAAATACAGGAATCGGGGAGAAGCTCTTTGTGCTCGCTTACTCCCAGATGCATGTTCCCTTGTACAAGATGTATCTGTATAAGGACCCTGCTGGGACTGTGGGCTAAGAACTGGGCCGCTCACTGCAAAGTCAGTGGTTCAAGTCTACCTGTCACTTGGCAAGAGAGATGAGGCTATCTGTTCCTATGAAAATTTACAAGTCTCAGAAACTCTCTCTAGGGCCATTGTGAGTCCTATTTGGCTTGATGGTAGTAGGATATGAAAGAATATTTATTAGGACTAAACAACAAAATGCCCTCTGTCCCCTGTAGAGCTAGTTCTCCCTACTCACCCAAGACTCTCTCTATGCAAGTTGCATGCTGGCCTTCAGACCGCATCAGCTATGGCCCTTCCATAGATGCTGACTCAATAAGCTGGTGAGGCACATGGTAACAGGGAGAGGAAACTGAGATGTTAATACCGACTAGACAGTATTTCAGGATGGAAAGACAACGATACTTCTGGAAAGCAGCGCTGTGTTGTTATTAGATGCTGTCAAGCTGTTGTTTTTTTTTTTTTCTCATAGAAACCCTATGCACAACAGGATGATACATTGCTGGTTCTATAGCAAACAACACACTGGTCTTAATTCTGCTGGAATTCAGATTTCTGGCTTCGAAAAGGTGGAGGGTGATCCAACTAGACCATCTTCCCTCAAGTGTCTTTTGACCTTGAAGGTACAAGTTCCTTGAAATGACCCTCAGGTTAGTTTATTCGAGACTACTTAGAATATGTGCACTGGTACAGATAGGAACTGGAAACACAGAATCCAAGACAGGTGATTCCTTCAGGATCATTGGTGAGAATGGCAATCCTGGGTGGCTTGAAGGAAAGTGGGGCAGAAAGGGGGAACCAGCTTACAAGGATCGACTTATAACTCCTTCCCAGGGGAGGAACAACAGAAAAGTGGGTGTAGGGAGATGTTGGACATTGTAAGACTTGACAAAATAATTAATAAATTATCAAGTGTCCAAGAGAGAGCGGACAGCAGGGAGGGAGGGGAAAAATGAGGAGCTGATGCAAAGGGCTCAAGTAGAAAACAAATGTTTTGAGAATGATGATGGCAACAAATGTAGAAATGTGCTTGACACAATGGGTTGATGGATGGATTGTGATGAGTTGAATGAGCCTCCAATAAAGTGGATTAAAAAAAAGAAAACAGAGTCCATCAATATTTTGTCTACATGTGATACACATTAGATACAAAAATAGACTAAAATCAAAGGATGTAAACATATATCAAGGTAATGGCAAATCAAATATGTGCAGAAGTGGCAATATTAATTTTGAATAAAAAAGACTTTAAGGCAAAAGCCAACATAATGGACAAAAGAAGACATTACTTAATGATTAAAGGGTCACTTGAATAAGAAAAGTAGGTATTGCCATAATAAGTATCGTTGCGTCCAATGAAAGAGTCATAAAATACACTAATCAAACTCTTGCATTACTAAAGAAATAGGCAGCACTACTTAAATATAGGATGCTTTAAGGCAGCAGCACTATTCAGTAAAAGTTCAACGTAGGCACAGAAAAAATGAAAAAAAAATTCATGAAACAACACAACCAAATCAAAGACATCAAAGACATACAGAACACTCCATCCAACAACAGCACACTCCACATTCCTTTACAGTGCACACTGAACTTTCTCCCTATTAGACCACATGTTAGGCAACATACCCAGTCTCAATAAATTTTAAAACACTGAGATGTTATAAAGCATATTCATAGATCACCATGCCATAATATTAGACATAAAATAATAGAAACATCAAGAGAAAAATCACACATGGAAATTGCTAAGCACTCTGCTTAAAAAATACTGAGTAATAAGGAAATTAAAAATGGAATTAAAAAATTCCTAACCCAAGAGAAAATGAAAGCATAACACACCCCAATTTTGAGACACAGTAAAAGCCAGGTTCAGAGGCAGAGAGTAATTCACACCACTTACTGCAATAAATAAAGAAGAACAGAAATCTAGAGAATCACAATACACCTACAACCACAAGAAGAAAAGAAATTCTTATTCAAGCAAACAAAATTGGACCAGAGAACAGAAAAACAATAGAACCAACAGAAAGGAAGTTGATTTTTTTAGGATCAACAAAACAGATAACTCGCTGGCAAAAATAACAGGAAAATAAAAACAAGATATAAACAATATGATCTAACAATAGATACAAAAAGGATAATAGCATTATTATAAAAAAACTGAACTTCAAATATATTGGAAAACTTAGAAGAAATGGTCAAATTTCTAGAAATACAGTATCTACCTAAAGTAACATGGACTAAAGCAGAAAACCTGAAAAGACCCATAAAAAAAGAAGAAATTCAATGGGTCATTATAAATCTCTTGATAACAACAGCAACAACAAAAGTCCAAACCTAGACCTTAATTGGTGAATTCTGACAAACATTCAGAGAAAAGCTGTCACCAGTTCTTCTTAAACTTTTTGAGACTATGGAAAAGGATGAAACCTGAAAGATTTTATTTCTAAACAATGAGGATATACCATAGCACACCAGCTTAACAGTAAAGTTAAAAATAAAAAACAAAATGATAAATGATAAACGGAATGCAGAGAGATTGGGATTCTCACACATTGCTGCTGGGACTGTAAAACTGCAAACACCATGGCGTTTCCTCTGTCACTTATTCAAAAGACCAGGATTAGAAATATTATATATTCCTTTACCTGGTATTTACTTGGTTTATAAAGTAAGGGTTGTAGCATGAGTCACTGAATGAATCGACATATAAACACACTCATGTTAATTGCAGCAATACACACAATAGTAAGAAGGTGGAAACAACTAGATGCTCATCTGTGAAGGAAGGGATAAATAAACTTCTGTATATATGCACAATGGAATACATAAGTTGCTAAAGAATAATGATGAAACTGAAAACCCTCACAGCACAGATAGATGTGGAGAAAATCACCATGAAAGAGAATAGTCAATTAGAAGAAAGACAAAGATTCTATTAAACCATGGTTGTAAAAGAAAAAAAAATCAATACACAATTTTCATACCCAAAGAGATCTATCTGGTTACCAGGAGTGGAAGGAAGATGGAAGAAAGGGGAAGCAATAGGCTAAAGGGTCGGTAGGCGTTAACGTGGGTGAAGGGGAGGGTAGAATTCCACAAGAGAGAGAGAGAGGAGAAAAGGTGGGCAACGGCCAGGGTAGGCTATGAAGAGGCCTGACACATTGCTTAAGCTGTTGAATACAAAAATGATTATCTGAAGCCTAAACTCCCACCTAAATCACAAAGCTATTTTTTAAAAAGGGGAAAAAATGACAACTCCACAATTCATTTTATGAAGCATGCATAATTGTGATACCCAAACCACACTGAGCCATCCCTAAAAAGCCCCAAAATTAGAGATCAATATCCCTCAGGCCTTGATAGCATAGTGGGTAATGCACAGGTCAGCAGTTCAAAACCACCAGTTGCTGCTCAGAAGAAAAAGGAGACTTTCTGCTCCCATACAGATTTACCACCTTTGGAACAGAAAGGGACCAGTCTGTGGTCCTACAGAGTCCCTGTGCGTCGTAATCAACTTAGTGGCCACGGAATTGAGGGAATTGTCCTTCCTGAACATAGATGCAGAAATTCTCAACAGAACCCTAGTCAACAGAACTTAACACATTAACCATATATTGTGACCAATTGGGAGTCACACTAGATATGCAAGGATGATTCAACATTAAAAAAAAAAAATCAATGCATTTCACCACATACATAAAACAAAGGAAAAGAGGTATGTGCTCATATAAATTGAAGCCCAGAAGGTATTTGAGAAAATCGAACACCTGTTCCTAATAAAAACACTCAACAAGTAGGAATAGAAAGGAAAATCCTCAACACAGTAAAGACCATAAATACAAAACCAAAGGCCAACATTGCTAGCAGCAAAGAAACTAAAAACATTTCTCCAGTGAATGGGAATTGCACAATGGTGCTTTTTATAACCATTTCTCTTCATTATTGTACTGAAACTAATAGCCAGAGCTTTAGAGCAAGGAAAGGAAAATTAAAGGTATTCAAATTAGCAATACCTTGTCTATGATCCTATGTATAGAAGCCACTGCTTGTCTGTCAGTTTGTCATAGTGTGGTGGTAGGTGGGTTGCTGTGATGCTAGAAACTGCTGAAAGCTATATCACAGTATGTCAAATGCCAGCAGGGTCACCTAAAGTGAACAGGTTTCAGCAAAGCTTCCAGACCAACAGACTACAAAGAAGGAATAGACTGTTTACTTCAGAGACACTTGCGACAGAAAACCTGATGGACAGAATTGAAACATCGTCAAATACTGAAAACCTCCTGAAAGGAAGCAGCACAATGTCAGAGATGAAACTCTCAGTTGCTGATGAGCTGCCTACTCAAAGTTAAGTTGAGCATAATGACATGGATGGAGTGAAGCCTTTGGTAGTACAACCTTCGAGATCTTCACTTGCTGATGGGACACAACTGAAAAGGAAAAGCAACAGCTGAAAACATCAACAAACAATGAGAACTTGTAGCGCACAAAGTATGAATCTGGTAACCTTATAAACCACCAAAAATGAAATGAAACACTAAATGAAAGGTTAATATTCTAAGTGGTGGTGAGCTTAAATGGACTATTATTGGGCATTTTAAATCAGAATAGTTCATGGTTTACTAGGGCAGGAATGGCACAATCAAGAGGAATGGCTTTGCTTACATTCATTATAAAAAAAGACATTTCAAGAGTTGTCTTGATAGTAAAATGTTGTTTGTGATATGATTATATCTATTCATAGACAAGGAAGTCAAGTTAATAAAACTATTATTCAAATTTATGCTAATCACTAAAGATAGTGATGTTGAAATCGAAGACTTCTACCTATTTCTTCCATCTGAAATTTATCAACCATGCAATCATGACATATTGATAATTATTGTTGATTGGAATGCAAAAATTAGAAACAGAGGAAGAAAGAGTAGCTGGAAAATATAACCTTGATGATAGAAACAAAGTTGTAGATACCACAGTAGAGTTTTCAAGACCAACAACTTGTTCATAACAAATGCGCTTTGTCTCCGGATGGAATGCACAGAAATCAAGTTGAATATATCTGTGAGAAAGAAGCTCATGTGATGTAGCATTTATGTGGATCCAGAAGATCCACAGTTCAAAACTACCAGTTACTCCATGGAAAAAATGAGGCTTTCTACTCCCATAAACACGTATAGTCTTGGAAAGGGAAGTTCTACCCTGCCATAAATGTCATAGAGAGGTAGTGTCAACTCAGTGACAGTGAGCTATGTCTGTGAAAAGAGACAATGGAGAAACTCATTGTCAGCCATTAAAGCCAGGCCAGGAACTGTCTGTGGAACAGACAGTCAGTTGCTTATATGTAAGTTCAGGTTGAAGCTAAAAAAAAAAGAAAAGAAAAGAAAAGAAAAGAAAATAATTAAGTCCTTGAGAGTCAAGAGATGACCTTGAGTCTATTCCACCTGAATTTCAAAAGCATCTCAAAAGCATATTTGACGAATTTAACATTAATGACAGAAAACCTGATGAGCTGTGGGAGAATGCCAAGGATATCATTCAGGAAGAAAGCAAAACGTCACTAAAGAGACAGGAAAGAAAGGAAATATTAATATGAATGTCAAAAGAGACTCTGAAAGTTGCTCTTAAATAATGCAAGTAAGGAAATTGGCAAATGGAGGAAATTATGGTTTCAAAGAGCTGAACAGAACATTTCAAAGGGTAACTTGAGAAGACAAAGTATAATAGTGTAAATAAATATGCAAAGACCTACAATTAACAAAAAATAAGAAGAATATACTCAGCAAATCTTATACTGAAAGAACTTAAGAAGTTAAGAAAGTATTCAAGCCTATAGTTCCAATACAAAAAGATTCTAGAGGCAAAATATTAAATTATGCAGGGAGCCTCTAAGGAAGTTGGTAAGTATTTAGGGTCACTATACAAAAGAATATTAGTAGGCATTCAACTATTTCAGGAATTAACATATAAGCAAGAACAAAAGGCACTGAAAGAAAAACTCCAGGTTGCACTGACAGCAACAGCCAAAAACAAGCTTATAGGAAATGATAGAATATCAATTAAAATGTTTCAACAAGCTGATGAAGTACTAAAAGTACTCACTGGCCTATCCCAGGAAATTGGGAAGACAGCTACTTGACCAACTGACTTGAAGAATGCCTTATTTGTACTCACTCCAAAGAAAGGTAACACAACAGAATACACAAATTCCAGAACAATATCATTAATATCACCAGCATACAAAATTTTGCTGATGATCATTCAACAAAAATGGCAGCAATACATTTACATGAAGCTGCCAGAAGTTCATGCCAGATTCAGAAGAGGGCATGAAACAAGGGTTATCATTGCTGATATCAGATGCAATTTGCTGAAAATAGAGAATACCAGAATGATTTTTACTTTTTGTTTTATTGATTATGCCAAGACATTGGACTGTGTGGATCACAACAGACTATGAGCAGACTTAAGAAGAATGGGAATCTTAGCACACTATATTGTGCTCGTGTGAAACCTGTACATGAATCAAGAGCCAATTGTGCAAATAGTACAAGCGTATACTGCATTTTGTTGCTTTGCTTGACTCTGTCTTGTTTTTGTGCATATTATTATCTCTGAAGATCTATCTAGATAAGATAAATTAGATAAACAATGTGACCAAGTGTTCATGTGTGGGGGAGGTATGGCAGAGGGGGAGGTGGAGGAAAGGAAATAGCGTTAACAAACTCAGGGACAAGGGAACAACAAGAGATTCATAATCAGTGGTGGGGAAGGTTTAAGAGGTCTGGTAGAACTTGATCAAGGGTAATTTAACTGGGAGGAATTACTGAAACCCAAATGAAGGCTGAGCATGATATTGGGACAAGAGGAAGGTAAAAGGAAATTAAGGAAAAAACTAGGAGTCAAATGGCATTTATAGAGGTCTAAACACAGGCATGTACATATGTAAATATATTTGTATATGATTATGGGGAAATATATCTATGTGCTTATATTTATAGGCTTAGTATTAAGGTAGGAGGTGGATATTGAGCCTCTACTCAAGTACTTCTTCAATACAAGAACACTTTGTTTTATTAAACTGGCATTCTACGATGCCAGTTCCCAACATGATTGCTAAAGATAAATGGGTGCATAAGCAAATGTGGTGAAGAAAGTTGATGGTACCTGGCTTTCAAAAGACATAACATCTGGAGTCTTAAAGGCTCAAAGATAAACAAGCAGCCATCTAGCTGAGATGCAACAAAGCCAACATGGAAGAAGCACAGTAGCCTGTGTGATCATGAGGTGTTGAAGGGATCAGATATCAGGCATCAAAGACCAAAATCATATCATTGTGAATGAGGGGGAGTGTGGAGTGGTGACCTAAAGCCCCTCTCTTGGCCACTGGACATCCCCTTACAGAGGTTCTCAGGAAGGAGATGAGCCAATTAAGGTACAGAGTAGCAATGATGAAACATTCAACTTTCTTCTAGTTCTTAAATGCTTCCTCTCTCCCACCATCATGATCCCAATTCTACCTTGCAAATCCACCTAGACCAGAGGATGTACACAGGTAAGAATTGGAACTGGAAACACAGGGGATTCAGGATATATGGGCCCTTCAGGACCAGTGGTGAGAGTGGCGATACTGGGAGAGTAGAGGGGAGGTGGGGTAGAAAGGGAGGATGCATCACAAGGATCTACAAATGATCCCCTCTCCGGGGACAGTGCAGCAAGTTGTCAGACAGTGTAAGACATGATAAAATAATACCAATTTATAAATTATCAAGGGTTCATGAGGGAGGTGATGCGGGGAGAGAGGGGTTAAATTGGGGAGCTGATATCACCGACTCAAGTAGAAAGCAAATGTTTTGAGAATGATGATGGCAACAAGCAAAAGAGTTGTATGAGCTCCCAATAAAATGATTTTTAAAAATTTAAAACAGTCTAGGTGCAGTGTAGTAGCAATGAAATATTCTCAAATGCTTTCTCCCACCAACTATCATGTATCCCAATTCTGCCAGACTGATTTGGCTAGATCAGGGGATGCACATTGGAGTTGAAAATGTGGAAATTTGGGATAGATAATCCCTTGAGACTAGTGGGGAGTGGTGACACTGGGAAGGTGGGGGGATGGTGGAGTAGAAAAGGGGAATAAATTTCTCAGATCTACATGTGACCTCCTTTCTGGGGTACAGACAACGGGGGTGGGGGTGAGTGAAGTGACACATTAGACAGTGTAAGATATGAACAGGTAATAACAATTTATAAATTATTGGAAGTTCATGGGGGAGGAGAAAGGGGAAGGGGAAATATGGGGAGTTTGAATTAAAAAAATAAAGAACTAGAGGAAAGAGGGGAAGAGGAGCTTATGCTGGAGGGGTTCAAGTAGATAATGTAGATGAATGTGGCAACATGTGTACAAATATGCTTAATACAAATGATGTATTAAATGTTCTAAGAGGCCCTAATAAAATCTATATTTAAAAAAAAAGAAGGAAAAAAATTAAACATCAGTGTGGAAGAGCTGTTTAATTGAAAAAAAAATTGGAAAACTATGCTTCAAGATTGTATCATCTCACCATACTTAGTCAATCTGTATGCTAAGCAAATCATCTGAGAAGCTGGGTATGTGAAGTATGTGGCATCAGTAATGGAAGAAGGCTTATTAACAACCTACTGTTTGCAAGTATCATAACTTGTTTGCTGAAAGTGAAGAGGATTTGAAATATTTGCTGACAAAGATCAAGGATTGCCACTTTGCATCTAAAGGAAGCCAAACCCCTCACAAGGAGACCAGTAGGTAACATGGTAAATGGAGAACACATTGAAGTTGTCAAGTATTTTGTCTTTCCCAGCTCCACAATACATTCTTATGGAAATAGCCATTGGGAGATCAAAGGACACATTGCTCTGGGTAAGGCTGTTGCCCTACATCTCTTTAATGGTCTAAAAAGCAAGGTTTTTCCTTAGAAGATTAAAAGCAGCCTGGCCCAAGTCATGATATTCTCAATTGTTGGATATGCATGTGAAAGTTGGACATTGAAAACAGAAGGCCTATAAAGAATGAATAAAATGAATTAAAGTGCTAGCAAAGAATATTGAATATATGCCTGGCTTTCAAAAGAACAAGCAAATCTGTTTTGAAAGAAGTAGAGCTAGATTCTCCTTAGGGGGAAGAGGCAAGAATTCTGAGACACAATTTTTGCTACTTTGGACATATTTTCAGGAAAGACTAGTAGAAAGGCAACAGAAAAGAGGAAGATCTTGAGTAAGAAGGACGGACTCAGCAGCTTCATTGATGCGTTTAAACATTGTAATAATGGTGAGGATACCTCAGGATCAGGCAATGCTTTGTTCTGCTATACATAATTATTGCTATGGGTCAGACCAATTTTACAGCACCTAGCAAGAACAACACCCTACTTGTGAGAAGCTGGACAATGAATAAGGAAAACTGGAGAAGTGTCGAGGCATTTGAAGCATGATGTTAGTGAAGGATATCAAAGTACCGTGTACTGCAAGGAGAACAAATAAATATCTGGAGGAAGTACAACCAGAGTGCTCCTTAGAAGTGAGGATGGGAGACTTCATCTCATATATTTCCTAGATATTATCAGGTAAATCTTTTTTGGGGGGGGCGGACATGACTCCCACTGGGTAGTCATGGGAGCTACCCAGCCTTGCTGCTGCTGGATTTGAACCACCAAAGCAGTGGGCCTCAGTCCCGTACTCAACCACTGCACCACCGGGGCTCAGCCCATTAGGTAAATCTTGTCCCTGGTGAAGGACTTACACTATATATACATAGTAGAGTCAATGAAACAAAGGATGACCCTGGGTAACATGCATTGAAAGGCTTCAATTATGGGCTCAAACATAATAATTTTGAGGATTCCGGCACATCTGCAGACTTTCATGACATAAGAAAGGTCAATCAGTGCAGATTTTCTTGTCCCATGGACACACAGGAGATTCTAGCACAGATAATTACTGTGACATAGACTTGGCGCATCCCAAGAGTCTACGTGCAGCAGAAGACTCAAGAATGTGTATCTCACCTGTGATAGTTTGGTTTTGTATTAACTTGCCAAGGCCAGGATTTTCAGTGGTTTGGAATTTAAGGCCTACTTATCCCCCATGACGTGACCTAACAGAATGCAATCAACTCTGTAATTGCATCTGTTGTGAGCACCCAAGCAGTTATGGGCAGGCGAGGGTGGAATGCAACTACCATAATCAGGTCACAGCCCTGATGTAATTGAAAGGAAGTTTCCTTAGAGTGGTGGTCTACATTTTATTTAAGTAAATTTGGGGAAAATCTTTCTTCTGGGTCTAGTTTCTTCATCTTGCTGGCCAATCTCTGGTTCTTCGAACTTGAGTCAACGGCTTGTCACGTTGCTGGCTGATTCTGGGAGCCATCAGATGGCTGATGGCTTGCCATCTAAACTGTCTTTGCAGTCACCAGCCTCTGGTGTTCATGCTGATCTTGTGTTCATCAGCCCCCAAAACTATGAGTCAGAAGAGGTCTAGAGTTTACCAACTGATCCATGGACATGGAACACATTTGGTTAAGATTAGCTTGCCCAATTCTATAATTAATTTTATAAGCCATTTTCTAAATATGAGCCATTGTCTCTGTTTGTCTGTCTGTTATTTTAGAGTTAGGGAGGAGAAATAGAAGCTGGGAGGAACTATGAATCCTGAAATTACTGAGAACAGTCCTGGTTGTAGAGGACCATTCTTTCTGTCATTCAATCGAACGTGTCTGGAAATAAAGGGAAACTGACCTAAAGCAAAACAGGAGCAACCTTGCATGTTTGAGTAAAAGGTATGAAAATTGAAATCCGTAGAGAGCAGTGTGGCTAGAGATTCTCAACACATTGTGACTACTATCATTATATAAATGGAGTTAATAAGGCACTAGCCCCACCACCTCCAAAAAGACAAGCGAAAGTTGCTGCTTTTGAGTTGATTCTGACTCAGCCACCCTATCACACAGACTGCTAGAAATTAACACCTTGCAGTAATTCCCAAAGATGAAAGAGATTTCTAGGAACACTATTGGGGCTCTGCCCGGTTGTCACCTTGGATTGCTTCCCTTGCTGGTTGCCTGGGCTCCTGTACTCCCATAGGGACATGCTTCCCACTCAATGTTGGCATTAGGGGGAGGAGGGACATCTCCTTTCTTCCTCTCTCTCCATTAAACATGGGATGAGTTCTTTCCCTTTTATGCCTCATGGCAGAGCATATACAAGGGATAAGAATTTCCGATCTCCATCCAGGTGGCAAAATTCAAACTTTACTTCCCTGCAACTGAACTAAGTTCTTGATCCTCATTTTTGATGATGACTTGTTATCCCCAGTTGATTATCAACTGTGTTACTAAGTATTCATTGCTCTCTCTGAAGTAAATAGGTGAGAATATTTTTCTTTACCTTCTCATTACCTCTTTGTGGGGGTCATCTAAGAACCAACAGGGCATCAGGGGAAAAGAACATCTCCTTCTTCTTTACCTGGCACCAATTTATTTACCTGGCACCAATTTACATACACTCATTGCCAATGCAGCATTCTCATTTATACACTTTTATAAAATTGAATTCCACCGTGCTTCATCCAGAGGTCTGTCTAAATCCATCATGTGAGTTATGTCTTAGATGGGATTCTCTAGAGAAGAAAGCACAGTAAAACCTTTATAGGAATATATAAAGAAATTGATTAAGAAAATAATCTCACACAGTTGTGTTGTCGTTGTTCTCAGGTGCCATCAAGTCAGGTTCGATCCATAGTTTTCCTATGTAAAACAGAAAAAAATAATTGCCTCACAATTGATCTTGAGTTTGAGCTCTATGTTACAGCCACTGGGTCAGTGGATCTTGTTGAAAACTTCCTCTTTGGGGCCGCCTCTTTACTTCACCATACATGATGAAGGGGTCTCTAGGAAGGGGTCGCTCCTGACAACATGTTCAGAGTAAGTGACATGAAGTGCCACCATTTCCCTCTACGGAGCATTCTGGCTCTCCTTCTTCAAAGAGAGAACTCTTTGTTCTTTTGGTACCCCATGGTATTTTCAGTATTCAGTATCCAACAATATTCAATGTCCAACTTCCAAAAGCATATGAGATGACTGAAAAGACCATGGCTTGAGTCAGCACAACTCAGTCTTCACAGTGATATCTTTGGTATTCAACACTTTAACAATTTCACTTTCACACAATTGCAGAAATTGGAAAATTCCCCAATCCATGCAAGTTCCAAGTCCATGGTTAAAATATTAGACGGGTGACTTCCCCTGCCGCACTTAGCTTTGGGGGCTGGTGAACTCAAGGTCAGCAGGAACATGACAAGCTGTGGGATGGCTGAGAGGCAAATGAACACAAGCATGGCGGGTAAGAGGGCAGGTTGTAGTCTGAGTGAGGATGCTAGTTATCATCCTAATCTTTTATATAGCAGATTGGCTGCTTATAGCAGATTCCATTATGGGAGGGATTACATTGTATTATAGCACAGCATGGGAGATTACTGGGCCTTACTTGAGAACAGTGGCCCAGAGAAGTCGACAAAACCCTAATTATCACAAAGTAGTTGTGTGTGTAATGGGTATCAATGTTGGGGATAGAGAGACAATGAGTGTTACTGTTTCTGATGGTAGTTTCTAGCATCAGCTGTGAAAATCAGTGTCTAAAACTCATTGACACATTTACTATTTTTCATAGCAATGCCTCTGGATGCACCTATTGATGAAAGTTTCACATCCCTATAATCCTTTTGTCTTTTGGTCTACCCAGATACATTCCTATGTCCTCAGCCAAGTCTAAGGCCATTTTATTTTACCATAAATTCTTATGTATTTCTTCTGCTTTTGGTGATCCATGTCTTAAGCTACTTTGATTTGGGATCTGTCTTTGCAAACTGTCATAGCATTCTTCAGAGGTGATAGAGACTTGAACCCAGACTTCCCTGATGTCACATAAGGTACTATATATTGAAAGTGAAATATTGGAGGAAATATTGAAATGATACAATTATAGCCCCATTAGAATAAACCAAACTTTGCTGTGGTAAACTTTAAGACACTTGTCACAAATCAAAGAAACTAAAGCACTCATTTGAACTCTTTGAACTTCTGTTCATTTAATGAACAGAAATAGAGGACAGCTT
This sequence comes from Nesogale talazaci, assembly GCA_004026705.1. Taxonomy (NCBI): domain Eukaryota; kingdom Metazoa; phylum Chordata; class Mammalia; order Afrosoricida; family Tenrecidae; genus Nesogale; species Nesogale talazaci. The sequence continues at coordinate 497 of PVJH01005394.1, read as the reverse complement.
TCCCAAGGTCATAGAGTTTGAAGACATTCCATGTGTTGTAAATCTTTATTATTTCCCAGGTTTGCTGACAATGGCAAACTTGTGCTTAGTGAGTAATAAAAAGAAAAAATCCCCATGTTTCTGACTGCAGTGTACATCCCATGGTCTAGGTGGATTTTTCTGGTAGAATTGGGATCATGACAGTGAGTGGGAAGAAACATCTGAGAACTAGAGGAAAGCTGCATATTTCATTGTTACTCCATGGGAAATTGGGGAGAGATGATCTTTCAGTACTAGTGGTGGGAGTGGTGATGCTGGCAGGGTGGAGGGATGGTGGAGGGAGGGAGGTAGCCAGTTTCAGGTGTCTACAAGTGACCTCCTCTCTAGGGTATGGATGGCAGGGAGGTGGGGGGGATGAGTTGGACAGTGTGCAATATGAGAAAGTGGTAGCAATTTGCGAATTATTGAGAGTTCATGTGGGAGGGGGCAGGGGGAGGGAAGGAAGGTATGGGTAGGTA